>JBBPPQ010000044.1:0-32818 GCA_038092035.1 Leccinum disarticulatum
CTGTGGGATCAAACGCACGATAACGAAGATCGTAGACACTGGAGTCCATCGGTTGTTCTGTAGTGACATTAGAGACATTGCCAGCTTAAGTAAATAAACTATCCTCGAACCCAGATGTATTCTATCTGCCCAGGTCATTGGTCAGAGCGAAGCTTGCGCAAACATTTTTAATAAATAAACCAACATACCTCGCTCGAAAACGTGAGGACTGCAGACGCCAAAGTTCAGATTGAAAGTTGAATGCGTGCATGAGAGCATTACCGTAGTCATATACGATGGCAGTTATGATTACAACTGTGATTCCTTCTCAAAAACTGAGCAGTGGGTGTTCAAGTGTGAATGTACACACCAGAGGTAAAGTCATTCAGCAGAAGGTTGGACAGATCGGTTTGCAGAGCAGAACCCATGGCGGAGTTGGTATGGGGTGTGCGGGAAGAAAGGCAAGCGAGAAGGGAGGTTTGCAAGAATCACTATTTTATCAGCTCATGCCGCTACCTTATATGTACTAATCTAGCGCCAGAGTTCGTTTTGGGTCTGGCGGTGTGCATCTGCCGTAATGCGTCGATGAGGGACACTCGGAGACTGACCGAGTATGTATGGAAGTTCAGTTTATTCTTCGTGGTCACTGATCACGACGACCAGCTGTAGCTGAGCGTAAAAGGTCTTCATTCCCCATGCAATACATTTCGCGACAATGTTCAAGCACTTACCGAGGCTGTGCAACGACTCGGAAGGATTACGCAGTGCACGGGCGCCGACAGGTTCGTGCTTGTTCTTGTCCTTATAATTATAAAGCGGTGGTGATCACAGGCGATGACCTAGAACGCGTTTGACAAGTGTAGTCAGGCCCCATCGCAGGCTGGGCGATCTGAAATTTTGTGCTTGTCCTGGATGTTGTCCTCCTTTCTCGTAAAAGCTACCGATGCCACATTTCTGCTCCGTAGCTTGCGTGAGAGAGGGTCCTGCAAACACTCGGGATTCATCGTGTGACGAGTCTCGAATGATCCGGATGGCGGTAACCAAATTGAGTGCCACTCTGACAGCTGTCTGATCCATGCGCCCGAGACTGCCGAACTAGTAGTGCCTGGGAAGATAACCAGCCCTGTCACCATATCGTATGCTCCTCCTGCGAAACGCAGAACAGATTAGTAGAAGGCGCTGTCCGTGACGAGGTTTTAGAGGGCCATCGCTTGCGAGGCAGTGGGTGGAGCCGTTGGCATCGGGGTCGATGGAGGAGCGGAAGCAGATGCACTGGAACAAGCACTGGCATCGTTAACACGGGAAGGTTGTGAGTTCCAAACCCGTGTCATGGTGGTAGATACATACATAGATGAGTTTCATTGCAAAATAGCTCGATAAGTGAACGGTCGAACTTCCGTCGAAGGCAAAAAGGCTCATTGTCGCGTCTGAAGGTGGTTGTGCGACGATGCAGCTGCGCTTATCGTGATCACCGTGATTCAACTTGAAGGTACGACTCGTTCGAGAACTGGAGCGGTCGCAGTATCCATCATGTCCGACTCATCAATTAATAACTCTGTGCATTGCTCCTGCAAGCTTGTAAATATTTGTGGTTCAGTCTTCTGAAGTCCCTTCACCACTGCGCAACGATGACGAAAAACAATGTACAGACTCGCATATTTTAGTAAGTATTCGTCGCCAACCGCTAATAAGTACACCGGTTCAACGTCACCACAGAGTCCGCTCCGACGATGAAGTCGAAATTTTCATCGATGCATCAGGCCCGCTATGCTCCAATCCCTCCTTTTCTTCTTCGCCAGATTCTGCAAATGCGATCGACGAACGGATCATCTCGTCGGTAGAAAAAGTTGAAAATCCAAAGCCAGTGTCAATTCTATGCCCACCACGAACACTGCGTGCATACAGCTCCCGCATGTTCAGGATGAATCGAGGGATCAGCGTGGATAAGGGGACGACGTGTAGAATGGTTGGAACTACACTTTGCGGGCCCACTTTCATCACCTTTCCCCAGGAATACATCTCTAATACGTTCACGAGGTTCCACGACAGCATTCTACAAAGAGACGGAAAATTGTCATCAGTTCCATTCGTCCTGCACTGTCAGCGGGGGACAACTTTGGGGATGACATACACAAAGAAGTAAACCACGCCTTCCACGACAAGCAGGTTTATGAACGGGCCGAGTCGCCACTGTTTTATAGCTCTGTACATTTGAACCGACTCCCTTCCGAATTGGATAACCACTAGCGCGCACAGCATCGTAACATGTGTGAGTTGAATGATGCCCGATATTTTGTCCCAATCGGAAGAAATGATCTCTAGCTCGCAGAACGAGAGATCCAGAACTGGAATGACAGTCACTGTGCGATGTTCACAGAATGGTCTCGTCAACGCAGAGTATCACATATTAAACCAACCTCTACGTACCTATCCAATTTTTTGGATTGCTGGCGACGACGCGTGCAATGATCGAGAGAACGAGTGTCACCGTATAGGATGTGAGGAGTGCACTGATGATCATCTTTGATCGGTTGTACATTGCCCACACGCGTAGGACCATCAAGACTGTAAAAAAAATGACACATCGTATGTTTGTTTCACTTACAAGTGAAGTAGATTTTGATGACTCACGATCGGCAGTGAAAGTATACAGAAACAGTGTCCATTGACCGACAATCTTCACAACCCAACCTAAAAATGATCCGTCAGATAAGCAGACATGGGAAGCACCAGGAGGGAGTACCTACAACTGATTCATCGGCATCGAGTGGCCAAGGACTCAGACAAAGAACGGATAATATCAATGAAGACTTACAGCTGTACAGTGCGCGATGATGAATCAGTGATCTCTGGAAGAGAATAAACTCACGTTTGCAGGCCCAGGTAAGAAGGAAGTCCCCTCTTTCGATGGTATGGGTCAGTTTAATCTAACACACCGAGAATTTTCAAGTCTTGGACATACGGATGGAATCAATTCTGATAGGCCAATAGAGCATTAGCAGTCTATACACGGCTTACAATGATCCTACGACAAGGGAACCCACATAAAGCCGCACAGTCCGAGATATCGAACCTGAAAAATGATCAGTTTGTTGTGATATATTGTCATCATGCCGCCATTGAGGTTTCGAACGCACCATGACGAAAAGGGTGGACACAAATGTCCAGGGTTTCTTCTGCAGTCGCATTAGAAATATCATCGTCTTGCAGAAAACGATGTCCTCTAACCCAGATGTGCTCTATCTGCCCAGTTCGTCAGTCAGAGCGAGGCTTGCGCAAAAGGGAAGCACGATACCTCTCTCGAAAGTGTCAGGACTGGAAATGCCCAAAAAAAATCAGCCTGGTGGATGAAGGTTGGCGGCATACAAGAGGATAATTACTGTAATCATATCCGATGGCAGTAATGATAACAACTACATCTCTTTGGTGAGACTCGGTGGTTGCGCTTAAGTGGGAATGGACGTACGGACAACACAATTGGCCAGGTGAAGGTTCGTCAAGTCAGATTGTAGAGCAGAATCCATAGCCTTGGTCGGACGTATTGCCAGTGGGCAGTGAGCGCGGGATGTGATTCACTGCAAGCATGAAACGGGACCCGGGCCAGGGTTACGGTAGACAAATAATTTCCCATCAGAGACCCTACAGTGCGAATCACCACTTCCCTTAAACTTGGTTCCTGGCTCAGGAAATTGATTTTTGGAAATTCTGATGACATTTTTGGAAGGAAACCCACCAGGTGTATTTTGATCATTTATACTCTCCAATGCTCTCATTTATTGATAATCTGCTATTAGGTCTATCCCCCGAGGCCCGAGCAGTCAAACTATGCAGTGAAGAAACACTCATCAAAGTGATCGGCGATTCTCCGCTAACATCTCTAGTACAATATTACCATGTATATCCCAACTAGGGTTAGCGTTGCGTTTCAACCGTGACGTCGCACTGTAACTGAGTCAGCGAAGTTCTGATTCGGAAGATCCCAACGTAGTATTAGTATCTCTTGAAGTCAAGTGTACTACTCTCCATGCCTCACATTCGACTGGATGTGACGACACTGCCCCCCCTCTCGAGGTTAAGTGCTTAGAAGTGAGTAATATCCGTATGCTGCGGCGCGCCTTCATAATGGTGTTATCAAACGGCAGTGATCCAAGTCGCAGACCAGAAGCATGGCTGGCAATTTTTGTGGCTAGCGGCAAGACCGGCGGAGATTTGGGATGATTGATGTGCCATGGTATCGTCTTGTGTGCGCTCTAGTCGTTGCCCTGCTTTTGTAGGCTGGTTCCATTTCCATCACGTAGCTTGCGTGGGAGCAAGCAAGTTCAACGTTGCCTATAGGAATTTTAGGAAACAAGTAGTATATCTTTTTCATTTGGAGCCGGAGTCCTCATCGAGCGTCGCCTTGCTCGCATACTCCTTGCAAAAGTGAGTCTTCATGTATACTCGTGCGGGCTGACTCATTCAACGCCTCGGTTCCGAGACAAACCACCCCACATGTTGGGTTTTCCATTGATCTTCGTCCGTTTTGTTGGGGTATGCTTCCAAAAGGGGCGTACAGTGGGACATAAACAACGGAGATAGTCGTGGAATTTATGTCCTTTTCTGTCCAGTGACTCCAATTCGAGCGTTAGTGGGCGGGGGCGGAGTGGTAAACGACAGAGAGGCAAGGTTTGAGAAAGAGAGCAAGACTTGACTCGGGTTGGTTGCGCCGACTTCCCGATCCAAAAAGGTGTAAGTGATCATTTCGTCCTGTCCAACTTATTGCTGTGCGATGATGTGCAAAGATGAAGAGTTGACATTCACAAAACCGGACGAATACGTTGATGGAAGAGAAGCATTGCCATTTGCATGGTGAAAAGGATTCAGACCTGGGGGAGGCAGTGTGTGCACGATTCGAGGGTGGCACAAGAGATATTGCTGGAGGTTACATAACTTGGACGAACACGCGAGCAATCGAAACGCCAGTTTCCGTCGTGATATCATTGGCTGTCACAGCTAGCTACTGCTGCAACTCTGGCGGAAGTCTGAGCGTGGCCCCGTCGCTAGGCGGCCAAGCACTGCCAATGCCTGGCCGACGGTGAGACACGATAATAATAAATATGAAGCGGGGCATACACACGTGCAAAGTTGCAGAACCTCAGCAGGTTTATGCTCGCATTAGTTCTGAAGGCTGGAGCTGTTGCGCAGTCGTCTCGAGCCTGTATGTACTTGAAGTGGGTTTCAGTCGACTCGACTCGAAGAGGAGATTCTATCGATATTTTGATGGATGTACCTCGAGAACGAATGTAATGAAACAAGTTCTGTTACACGACTTGACGATCGGAGTTCGGACAGCCCCTGACTTTTTTTGAAATTTCCCATGCACTCAACACATCTCACTGTGGGAGACCAATGATCAAACTCAGGATAAGCACTGTACAATATTCAACTTGGTGTACCTCGATGGTCACATGTCGTTGCTGGGGTGCTCCAGCTTGCGACCACCGACGTTCTAAAGTACAACGACGCAAGAATATATGGGTATAGACCAGGAACCCCCGCGGCCGCATCCGCGGAGGTATCACACCTTGTAAATAATCCCCTCGCTCATCATGAGCTCATCTGAATCGGTCATGATCTGGCAGATGAGGGTGGCTTCGGCGGTCCCAAAAAGCCCATCCGTAGGCAGTCCCTCGTTCACTAATTCTAAAAGCTCCGTCAGGAAAATCTGTTCTTCATCCTGTAGACGCGTGGCAAACAGGTTTGCCACCCTAGATCGGAATAACTGGAGACTGTGATACAAAAACAAAACAAAAAGGTACGACGGAGAAACGTGGTCAGTTTACTCGTGCCTTGAGAAGAGCGTTGCGGGTGTTCGACATACCGTTCTGGTCGGACGCCGCCGTCCGTAGCAGGCACTCCTGCGGCTGCCGGAACCGTGTCCATTTGTACATCCCGACTGTCATCTCGCCACAGTGAATTTTGGTTCCCTGCTTGATCCGGAATTCGTCCACCGTTAGGCTGTTCCTGCGGCATTTCTTCGCGTTCGACCGTCTCAGGCTGTTCGTCATCATCACCGTCCTCTGAGCTGCCTTCCTCGTCTGAGCTGTCCTGCGAACCGTCCTCGCCCTTGCCAGCGGTCGCACCACCACGGTTAAGTTTGCGCTTTTTTCTCTTCTGCCGGGGTCGCTTCGCAACTTCTTTGTAGAGAGCATACCGCATTATCTCCTCGGCCACCCTCGCATCATCTTGTTCGACCTTGACCGAGAGACGTGCCTTCGCATGAGCAGTAGATAGACGGATCAGTGTCTCCAGGGTACGCGCAGTCAACGGCGCGGTCTGGAGACCATGCTTCAGTTAGCCAAGAAAACGACAAAGTCGGATTGTGTTTACCTTTTTCTTGTTCGCCTGACTCTCTTCCTCGTTCCGGAGATTGGCATACACGTTCACGATATGATTTGCAGCCCCGTTCGTGAGCACAGGTGCTGCCCTGCTCTTCGCGTATTGGACATACTTCTTCACGAAAGCGATACTCAAAACCTCCACTTTGACCTGTTTTCCCCTCCGAGTCCGGGACTTCGCCGCGGTGAAACCAATGTGAAGTAGTGGGTCGTATTTTTCAAACGGACCGGATTCTCCAACACTGTCCTGTTCAATTGGAGCGATGCCAGGTCCCTCTATGGCTAGGGGCTGACTGAGATTGTCGTGGATAGGTGTCCCTTCCTCAATCCCGGGAGGAAGGTATCGATGTAGCCGAAGAACGTGGTCTGCGATCCTACGGTCGCGCTCTTCATCGATGTCATCCGTAACAATGAAGAGAAGATCGAAACGTGAGAGGAGCGAGTCTGGGAGGGCAATGTTTTTGTGTGGATCTTTATGGATATCATACTGCATAGGGACGTCAGAAAACGTTGAACGTCAAGTTTCAGACGACGACTTACTTGTCCATATATTGGATTAGCTGCTGCAACGACACTACATCGAGCATTCAAGCTCGTATGAATGCCTGCCTTGGCGATGGTGACCGTCTGTTGCTCCATAACTTCGTGTATCGCAACACGATCAATGTCTGACATCTTGTCAAACTCGTCGATGCAGACTACGCCACGATCGGCGAGGACCATTGCGCCTGCTTCAAGACGACGTTCGCCCGTATCTCGATCAGTGGTAACTGCAGCCGTCAAACCGACGCCAGAGCTTCCTCGACCAGTCGTAGCAATCGCAAGTGGTGCTGTACCAAGGACGAATCGTAGGATTTGTGACTTTGCGGTCGACGGGTCACCGACCATGAGTAAGTTGATGTCCCCACGGATGTGGGTGCCGTTCGGGAGGTTCTTCTCCGCGCCACCGAGGAGAAGGAGTAGAATGGCCTCCTTAATTTTGTCATGCCCAAAGATTGAAGGGGCGAGCGACTGCGAAAGCAGGTGGAAAATGTCGCGTCGTTTGCCAAGTTGATTGATCTGCCGGATGTCGGTGTCGGTCAGTGGGGTCTGAGCGATTCCACCTCCTATCTTCGATGAGAGAAGGTTGATGTTGTTCGCGAGAATAAGAGATCTTGAAAAGGTATTTGAGTGAATACACCAGGCACGAATGTAAATCAGCGCTCACTTGAAGGCGCCATTGGAGCCACCCCCCACGCTTCGGTAAAATCCAACCAATTGAACGCGGTCACCAGGCTTGCACTTGTCAACAAGATCATCATCAAGAATGATGTCCGTGCTCCGCGGCAATTGTCCTGGTGGGGCGCGTTCAGGCATCTCCTGGATGCTGATCCGCTGATGATCTCGAAACACGCAATGGCCATACTCCATTTGCAGAGGATGGCCGTCGTCGTCCTGTTGTGGAGTAATGGTGGAAATTGGGGGGAGATTGGAAGTGGAAGTCGTAGCATCACGATACTCGCGCGCGTGGAACAGCTTCGTTTCAGGACAGAAGTGGACTGACTTGAGCAACTTGGGCCGAACAAGGGAGCAACGAGTGATGATACCCTCTAGTGATATCATTTTCCCGAGGTATTCGGCTCTGAGGGTTCGCGGGCTGACATGGTGATCACCAAACGATCCACTGAAACCAACGCGATAACTCTTTCCTTCGAGTTGGTGTTTGTCGGCGTCATGGACTTGGGTGACGATGTTCATGATAGCATCATCGAAAGCTGGGAGAAAATCGACGGGATGTTTGAGAAGACCGTCTGCGTATTCTCTGTTGTAATCACGGAGGTCATCGATGTTGACTATGAGGCGCGTTTGTTCGGTGCGTAGCAGGCGAGCGATTTCGTCTCGATAATTGTAAATGGGAGAGTCCGAGATGAGGAACTCTTCGAAGACACGCGTCCTGTCGCGCATGAGATCATCCTGAGGAACAGGCTCGTCGAGCATCGACATGGTGGTGTGGTCAGTGCGTAAAACTTAAAATTCGTGAAGACGCGTAAGTACCAAACGCGTCTATTGACGCGGAAAAGCCGGCCCTAATTCTCTCATGTCCACGTGATGCTCGCTTGAACTATGACGATGATAAAAATACCAAGTTCCCATAGTAAATAGGAAAAAATATCGAGGACATATTCTGGTGAGTACTACAATACACATAAGTAGCATGAATCCGGGTACTGGCCGACACCTCTGGAAAGGTGCCGGCAACAGAGAACAAAGGAGCGTGCAATACAGCCATCGATAGGTTGTGTTCGGGGGTTGGGGAATGAAGAAGGGTAACATTTAATTGGATCGATCGGGTGCGACGGCACGATCGTACATGAACTGGCGACGCCCCGATTTTGCGGATGAAGGTCCATCAAAAGAAGGGTATAAGTGAGGGCTTCGAACGCACGGGAGTTAATATGTATGTCGTAAAACATGGTCGGAGGCGAGGCTTACAGGAACAAGGTTCGCGGGTCGGTGTCTACCAGTCAGGAGGGCCGCCACCACCACCACCACCAAATTGGTCTTCTGCGGGACCCTGTACGTACATCGAGTGTTTAGGAAAGGTGCATCCGGGTTGTAGAAATATGGAGTCATACCCGAGGGTTTCGAGCAACGGGCTCGCCAGCTGCCATCTGGGACGGATCTATCAGTTGAGGGATATGTTAGGCGAGGGTGAGACACACCGGAATGGCGAGTGAAAGAGGGGCAAGACACGCCAAGAGGAGGACCAGGTAACACTTTGGAATAATCATGACAAAGCTGGGGAGCTTACTATGCAGGGAACGGCGGGGAGAAGGACATGCTTTTTATCCAGAACCTGAGGAAGACTGAGATGAGAAAACGATATGCCGATCGCGATCCATGAGCACATCCGTTGCGGTCACTGGGCCATCCAGGAACGAATTCCCTTCGGCCGCCGCGCACCTTTTCTACATTCCAGGGAATTACAGGCACGACACCATGCCCGCAGATTTGGCTCGACGAGAACTCGGACGCTTCAAGAAGCGCTGGGCATCACACTCCTGAGTCCCAAACTAAATCAATTCTTCACGGCCCGTCGACTCGGACGCATGGTAACACTCCGACCATGGTACAAGCGCTTATCTCCTCCAGGTATCGGATCCAGTCGGCCATCCACGGGGAGGAGCCAGAGTGTGTGATGTTTCCCGTTCTTTATTTTCCTCTCCGCAGCCTGGAAAAGAAATGCGAGGCCACATTGCCCTCCCCCAATGCGGGTATGACGTGTCAAGCCACCTAACAAAGTTCCGGTAGCTATGTTCCCCGTCTCATGGGTCCTTGGATGGTGCCTTGCACCGCAGGTGGTTCTAGTATCAGCCAGTCCAATCCAGAAAGAACCGAATGGACCAACCCAAATCCTTTTTTTTTTCGATTTGAATGAGGCTTGTTGGCACCCTTCTCACTTCACAGGTTCCGAGCCGTGGGACAAAGAGAGCATGTCAGAGACTGTCTGGGCTCCTAATTCCGTCCGTATCCGCAGTCACTGGATGAACACTATTGCTCACCGAACGCTTCAACTTAGTTAAGCAGGTGCAGGCCACTTCTGTGCCCGTCATCGATAACGTCGCGGAGACAGTGCATATGACGTTTCGAGGATAATATGACATAGACATTAAATGAATATACAGAATACTCAGTCCTGCACGTGGCCGTCAGCTGATGTGCACACTTCAATCCGACACAACTCACCCATAGCTTGATCAAGCCATCCCACGAAGCCGTAACTACTTTGGACTGCATATAAACGGTCAGTGTAACCCGTATGCCGTAAAGTGATACCACTTACGGATTCGTGTGGCAACCATTCGTGAGCAATGACCACTTTGGAGTGCGCTTTTAGACGCGACTTGATTCGACCACTCTTCCAGTCCCAAAATACCACGTTTCCTTCGCTGTCACCGCTACTGATCCACTTTCCATCCGGGGAAAATCCTACTTGGCAGGCATATCCCGCCACGGAATGACCCGCGAACCTTTTCTTTCTGTTCTGGCGGAAATTGTCGGTGCTGTACACGAGAATTTGGTTGTCCAGTGATTGCGCGGCAAAATATTTTTCTGCGTTCACATGAGGGTATGAATAGGACAGAAATCAGAGAAATAGGAACGTGACACAAACTGGAAGGATGTAGCGTGACAGCAGGCATGGAATGCATGTGGGGTTCCGCGATGTACTTTATTACGACGGGTATGTCATAGTCCCAGGCCCGGATAGTTTTATCGTCCGAGGTAGTGACAAACCGACGATTTTCATCGACAAAAGTGATCGTGTTCACGGGTCCCAAGTGCTGGTCGTACTCTTGGGTGATGTCGCCCGAATTCATATCGTACTAGCAACGCAGGTGAGTTCCTTTACATGAATCAAGCCTGGCACCACACGTACCTGAATGATCTTTTTGTCCGACATGCCAGCGAGAAAGACATGCTGCTTGTCTTCGTCGGGGTGGAAGCGGATGACGTAGGGGGTCTTGCCGTTACTGAATCGCTTGAGACACTGACCAGTCTCGGTGTCCCATAGTTTCATCTGACGATCATACCCACAAGACAAGAACTTTTTCCCGTCGTTTGAAAAGGTGACATCCTTGACGGCTTGGACGTGGCCATGGAAGGTCCGAAGACAATTTCCATGGGTATACACATCCCAGAGCTGTATAGTGGAACGTCAAGGAGAAGCGAACGAGGAGAGAAGAGGGAACAAGCCTTGATCTTTGTGTCCATGGATCCACTGAGCAAGAGGTGGCCGGTGTCGGGGAAGAGACGGATGACGGACACGCCCTGGGTGTGGCCAGTCCAGGTATGGATGCAGGCCTTGGGGATAAAGGTCTCCTGGGAGCCAGGCTCTACGGCAAGATTTGGGGCCTCGGAGAAGGGGGGGTGCATGTAGGTCCTGCCCTGGTAGTCTGTCAAGGACTTGCCATGGAAAACGGAGGTCTCTTGGCCAACGCCGCCACGTTTGGGCTTTGCCTTTTTCTTGACTACCTGGAGCTGAGGCTGCTCCTCGGTGTCGTCATCGTCATCGTTATTGTCGCCGGGCTCCTGCTCCTCCACGCCATCGAGGAAGCCGGCCTGGTCCTCGCCCTCCCAGGAGGCCCATGGGCCGAGGTAGGCGCCGTCGCCGTCGACGATGTCGAGACTGCCCTTGTCTTTTCGCTTGCGCTTGAGTTCCTTTTTCTGTACGTTGGTGGTGCGGATGGAGTCGAGGGTGGCGAAGCCGTGCTGGCGCGCGGAGTCGAGGGAGCCCATGATGGCGGGTGCGGTGGGATCGACGGAGGGGTTGACGGAGTAGCCGAGGATGGCGTGTGTGAGATGCTGTGCCTTGAAGGCATGGTCGGACATGGCCTGTTCCTCCACATGGCCTGCGAGGGCGTTCTGGTTGAGAAAACGGTTGCGGTCAGCGAATGGGTTGTCTGGGCCCTGGAGGGGAATGGTCATGTCGTGAAATGGGATGTTGACGTGCATCTGTGTGTCGGTAGGTCGGGTGAGGAGGGCGGAGTTGTCGAGGGGGTCCTGTGAGGGGACAGGTGAGCACGGGATAGTGTTAGTACTCGGAGGCGTACTTGATGGAGGACATGCGGCGCGGGATCTATGGAATGAGCGTGTGTAGAATCTGTGCGTCTCCTCTTTTGTATGTTGGCTATGGCAAAGGCGTCGTTCGAGTCGGGTGCGGTGTCGTCGTCGTCCGAGGCGTAGGCGTGGACTAGGGACATGGACATGGTGAGGACGAGGAGGCTGTGTTATGTAATCTAGCCATCAACAACACTAAGTACATCACTATATGAACGCGTCCTGACCTTCCGGTGACAAGGAACAACACAACAACCCATTCATACTCTTCCATGTCCGAACGCGCCGTCGGCCGTCCTTGGACCGCACACGAGGACACCCTCCTCGCCACCGCCGTCGCCATCCACGGCGAGGTCGACAACTGGAAGGCAGTCGCTTTATCGGTCCCAGGCAGGACCAACAAGGCGTGCAGGAAGGCAAGTAATACCTCCCCGTCGATCTATTTTCTCTTCTTAATAACTTCCGCCCTGCAGCGGTGGCTTCACTCCCTATCACCGAACGTGAAGAAAACAGCCTGGACAAAGGAAGAAGATAATCTCCTATTGGAGCTCTATAAGATCCATTCCGCGAAATGGGCCGTTATCGCTAGGAACATCCCCGGCCGTACCGACGACGCGTGCTCAAAGCGTTATCGCGAGGCCCTCGATCCCTCCCTCAAGAAGGACGACTGGACGTCGGACGAAGATGAAAAGCTCATTGACGCCTACAATAGCATCGGCGGAAAATGGGGTCGCGTCGGCCAAGAGCTCCAACGCAGCGGCCTGGGTTGCCGTAACAGGTCGTATTTTCCTCCTTTGCCTTGCCATCCCTGGTTGCTAACTCCCTAACCAGGTGGAGGCTTCTTCAGCGAAAGCGAGCCACCGCTTCACTTGCCGATCAGGGACTACCCTCCTCAAAAATTACTCCCGACTCATCCCACTCCTTTTGCTCGTCCCTCTCTCATACAACTCCTTCCGTCTGGCCATCACTCACAATGATCGCCTCCTCACCCTATTGGGACGACTCCTTGTCACACGTGGACGCACCTCCCTCCGCTCCACCGTCCACCCACTCCACCACCACCCCCAACCAGCTCGTCTCACAACTGGTCGACTATTCCATTCCATTCCATTACTCCTCTTCGTCCCTCAGCTCAGCATTGTCTTCTTCTCCACAACACGCCCAGTATGAAAAAGACGCTGATGCCACAGCTTCTAATCGTCGCCAATCCCTGGTGCTTCCAATAGCCTCCGTTCCGCCGGACAACGCTTCAACAGCGGTCTTTGCTCCATTCGATTATGAATCCCCGTCATCGACTTGTGCGGCCTCCGTTAGCTCCACATCACCAGCACCACAGGCACCATTCACCGAGGACATGCATCAGAGCAACGTATACAGCGATTGTCCGCGTCAATTTCATCAGCTCCAACAGACTGTGCAGCGCACCGCCCTTCCAGTTCACACCCCTTCCGCTCCTCCTGTGCAGGTCGATCATTACACGGCATCCGTTGCACACGAGGAATGTGGCCTCTCCCATGCAGCATTGTCATCTCGACACCATCCAACACCACAGAGCACCTCTCTTCGGGGTCAAACTTCCGCCGATTCCTATTTTACGACTTCTCGGCTCCCTGAACAACAGCCGAACCGCATGTCATCATCGATGACTTCAGTCTCGCTTCTTGACAAACCCGACTCGTACTATCACGTCTCTCCAGAGCCACAGCCTGACGTCAGTCCGCAGCACGTTCTCCTTTCTGTCCCTGATCCGCTTTCTCTCTCCGAACCACGTCCTGGCTATCATTATGTCCATCAGCGTGACCCGTCTCGTGCACGAGTCGTGGAGTCCGTGCGTGGCCAGGACCAGCATGCCGAATATCGCCACAACCACGTGCAGCCAGACCTGAACCGCCATGGCCACCAGCCGTCGAGGCCACCAGCCACCTCCCCGTCCGACGCACGCTACGCTCTACAGCAACCCGAATGTCGCAATGCAGACACGCCTACCCAACCGGAAGCAGGTCCCTCTCGTGACCACTATTATAGCTCCAACCAGTTAGGTTCATCGCAGCTTGTTCGACGCTCTACTGTCTCTCCTCCGATCGTAATGCCATACACGAAACGGCCATCGTTTGACGGCTCGTCCACCGCCTCGGAGGATTGTCAACCTCCCGCCTTTCACTCCATCCCAAGGCAGAAAATTGGCACCGCCGCTTCCAGGAAACGAACCGATGCGCAGGCGCTCCGCTTGTCGTCGGATCTGCAAGCGACCTCCGAGTACGTCTTTGTTAACTAGAGAGATCGTCACACGCCTAACGCGCGGCACAGTCCTTCCATTAAACCTTATGCTTGTGGCCACGAGAGTTGCTGGCCATTCAACGCAACGTCAAGTCGCGCCTCTTATTGCACCTCTCGTGGTCTTTCTGATCACAACAAATCTGCTCACCCAGAAGATGCTGGAGGGGACCGACCCTACCGGTGTGGTCTAGAGGGGTGTGGTAAATCTTGGAAGGTGTGCTGACTCTGAACCTTTATGCTCTCGATTCGGCTGACGTGCATCAGAGCATCAATGGGCTGCAGTATCATCTTCAGATGTGAGTTTGATCGTTGTTGTCGAGGGGCTTTAATTAATCGACTCTTTCCCAGCTCGAAGGCTCATTTTCAGCACGCGATCACTTCTACGTTTGTCTCTGGTTATATAGGTGGTCTCGAGGTTCCTGCGTCCGTTGAAGCGTCCACAGCGGGAGAAGGGGAAGAAAAGACGAAGAAGCAGTACAAGTGTCCTCACGAAAATTGCCGTAACCGGTACAAGCAACTGAGCGGCCTGCGTTATCATTTGGCCCATGTAAGCATCAGCGTTGGCAATGGGGATGCAATGCTTAGTCTCTTTTCTAGGGGCACCCGGTGGACCTTCCCAAACAGTTGGATTTCGTTCCTCCTGCTCTAAGCCGCAAGTTGGCCGAGAAGATGCGCATGCAAGAACCTGCTCCATCGTCCTCCGAGTGTCAGAGACACTCGGATACATCCAATCATTCTACACAGGGCTCTTTCAACATCTAGAATCTACCTTTGCTCTCTTTAACTTGGTTTCCTGTTTATGGTATAAAATGGTTGGTTATTTAGCGTCAGCTCACTATATATGTACACGTAGGCAAGTCGCCACCTATTCTATTCTTCGTAATGTACGTTCGAGTCGTAATCTACATGTACTTATTGATATCTTTTAACGGTGGATGTTCGTTCCGCCGAATCTTTGTGTATGACGGGACTGGACACATTGCAAGATGAACGCTGTCCCAAGATCCTCGGCCTAGTTTCATCGTCTGCCGCCACCTGTAGCGAATTGACTGGCACTATGGCCCGATTAACAATGTGTTCGATGGGAAGATGGATTAGACGTACAGATCTCTCAAGGATGGGTCTGCCATGAGCTCTTCCATCGAAGGCATTTGTCCGCCTTGGGCACGATTCATCTGATGAGGAACAAAGGTGAGTGATGGGTAAGAGGAAGAGGAAGAGGAGGGTACCATATTCGCCACGGTTGGATTGGACATGAGTCTTTCGAGACCACCGTTGGCCATCAATTGTTGCGCCATCTGCATCATCATCGGATTGTTCATCATGCCTGCCAAGTTGGGCATGCCACCGCCTCCGCCGAGCATGTCCGCGAGACCGGCCAGGTTGGGGGTTGCGTTCGAAGTAATGGGGTCTGAGGACGGAGATGACTGGGGAAGCTGATCCTCGGGCATGAGGGGTGGAGGGCCGTCCTCGTCCTCGTCCTCGGGAGTGATCCGGTCACGAGAGTTCTGAAGGCCCGACTTGAGATTCTCGTTGGTCGGATCCAGCTCGGTGCCCTTGCTAAATGCGTCTGCTGCGGCCTTGTAGTCTCCCAAACTGTACTGGGCATGACTGAAAAGGCGGGTAAGCGATTCACGTCAGGGGGAGAAAGGAGGGGGGTACCCGAGGCGAGAGTAGGCTTTGACAAAGGAGGGATCGATGTCGATGGCCTTCTTGGCGTCGTTGATTGCGGAGTCATGGTCTCCTTTGCTGGAGTGGGCGGCGGCGCGGTTGGAAAAGTAGACGGCGTTGGTAGGGTCGAGGGCGATTGCCTTTGAGTACGACTCGATGGCTGCGTCGTGCTTTTTGGCAGACATGTGGGTGTTTCCGGTCTGTTTGAGCTTCTCTGCCTTCTTCTTGTCCTCTGTGGAGGGTGCCTTGGGAGGTGCAGATGCAGATGTGTGGCTAGGGGATGCGACCTTGTCTCTGGTCCTGAGGAAGACATCAAATATGGTCTGGATCTTGGTGGGTTTGATGCTGAGCTTGTCGCACTGGGCCTGGTCTGACGGATCTATGCCAAAGGCCTCGCCGATGCATTGTACTGTGAATGAGGCGGGTGAGCGAGAAAGCCGGGAACAGGACGAGGAACGCACTGGCGACCTCGAGACCCTCCTTGTCGTCTTCCTTGATGGTGCCGTCGGTGATGGCCTCGTTGAGGAAATCGACAAAGGCGAGGACGAGCTGTTGTTTTCTCGAGTCTGCCATCGAAGTCAATGTAGGTAAGTAAGTATCTCAGTACAAACACGAGACAACAAAACACTACGCGTCTTGAACGACGACGACGACGACGAGCGCGACATGTTTTTCTGTGCCATCTCCGGTGAACCTCCGCAGGACCCCGTCGTGTCCACAAAGTCCGGACACGTCTACGAGCGCCGTCTCATCCTCAAGTACATCAACGACAACGGCAAAGACCCTCTCACCGGCGAAAAGCTCGACGAGTCCGACCTCCTCGCCGTCAAGCCCAGTCCGTCTTCATCTCTTCATCTCCTCCCCGCATACACTGACCCCCCTTCCAGACCCAAAGGCCGTGCCCCCGAGACCCCCCAACGCGACCTCCATTCCCTCCATCCTCCATACCCTCCAAAACGAGTGGGACGCGCTTGTCCTCGAGACCTTTGCCCTCAAGCAGCAGTATAACAACACTCGCCAAGAGCTCAGTTATGCCCTGTATGCGCAGGATGCCGCTAGCCGCGTCGTCGCTCGTCTCATTCGAGAACGCGACGCTGCCAGAGAGTACGTCCTCCGCTCTTTTTCGCTGCTCCGCCTCCCTAACGCTCGCATCCAGGGCTCTGACTAACGTGCAGGCCAGTATGGGCATGCAGCCTACACCGGCCAACGGCGCGGATGTCGAAATGACCGAGGAGGCCGTCCCCACCGCCCTTCCAAAGCACGTCGTTGAACAAATTGACCAGACCCAGCAGACGCTGTCCGCCACCCGCAAGAAGCGCAAGGCACCGGCCGGATACGCCACGCCTGCAGAGGTGAAGACTTTCGCCGCGAAACATACCATTCCCTCTCTTCACTCTTCCTCCGCCTCTGGCATGACCTCCATCGCCATCTCGCGCGTCAACCCGTCTCAGTTTTTGACCGGTGGCAACGACAAGATCGTCCAACTCTATGACAGAGCCACGGACAAGGTGCTTGCATCTCTCAAGGGGCACACGAAAAAAATCAACCATGTCGCTCTGCGAGAACGAGATGACGAACCTACTTTGTTGTTCTCCGCCGGTGCCGACAAGATAGCTAGAATCTGGTCCCATGACACCGCTTCTGGCGAGTACCTACCCAAGGCCACGATTAAAACGCACAAGGGCGAGTTGACTGGCCTGGTCGTCCACCCCACCTCCACGCTCGTTGCCTATTCTTCCCTCGATAAAACATACTCACTCCACGAGCTCTCCAACTTCTCTCAAGTGTATCACTCCACTCCTGGCGACGAACCTATCAGTTCGCTTGCAGTCCATCCGGACGGTGCACTGCTCGCCCTCGGAACGCCCTCGTCAAAGATTCTCATATCTGATATCCGCTCGGGCACCCTGGCCGCTACCATCGCGCCCGAGGGCACACCCTTCAGTGTCCACACCCTGTCCTTCTCCGAAAACGGGTATCACCTCTTGGCGCCCGACAGCTTGTCCTCAGTCGCTATCTGGGACCTCCGTAAAATGACGGCCGCACATTCCATACCGCTCGGTGACGCATTCAAAATCAACAAGGTCGTCTACGACTACAGTGCCAGTTTCTTTGGGGTTGCTGGTAGTGGGGGTGTCCGTTTGTTCGCGCACAAGTCATGGGAAGAACTTGCTAGCTTCGAGGATGCGAGCGA
Organism: Leccinum disarticulatum; assembly: GCA_038092035.1. Classification (NCBI taxonomy): domain Eukaryota; kingdom Fungi; phylum Basidiomycota; class Agaricomycetes; order Boletales; family Boletaceae; genus Leccinum; species Leccinum disarticulatum. Next base: position 18,097 of record JBBPPQ010000044.1, read on the forward strand.
CGTGACGGATCTCGCGTTTGGTAGTCAAGGAAAGGAACTTTGGGCTACCAGCGGGAGGGAGGTTAGAATTTGGGGTGTCCCCGAGTAGTCGACGTTTGCCTGTTCTGTTTAATCTATCGTACCAAAGTATGCATTTGACCTTGCTGATGATCCCATACCTGCGTGCTCGTGTGCCCCCCACGGTGACAACTTGTCGAGGCAAAGCAACTAGGAACTTGGGACAGATCTATTGATACCGATGACGACGAGCTTTTATGTCTTCCGCCTCAGATGCATGCATGGAAATCGATTGATTGGCACAAGTACTTGGTACATACAAATGTATATCCTTGACGAAAACGAGGTGACTTACACCCAAAACCCGAAAGAAAGAATAATGGTAATGCGAAATGATGCGACAAAATACGCGTTAATGGGTTACAAAGGATGGTAATGCAGTTGGAGCATAGGGCCCAAGGCGACAAAAATGTGAGGTCGCGGCCACTGGTCGTTATAAAAGACAAACAAAAGAAAGAGAGAGAAAAAAAAGGAAAGAGGAAATCTCAGGACGAGTCGTCTAAAGACGTACGAAGAATAAGAATATATATGTGTACAACCGTCCTCGAGAAGGAGAAAGATTATTTTTTATTTATCAGAACGTCGCAGACGCTCAATGCCACGTCGACGGTCCAAAAGTCTGCCCTAGTGGCATGACGAGGAGTGGTGTGCCGAGAGCGTCGGCAGTGTTCTGCCAAAAGGTGTTGCCCCACCAGTTGAGGGTAACGCCACCCTTGGGCATCTGCAAGGTGAAGAAAATGATGAGCATGCCGATCGCGACTCCTGCGTCGAGAGCTGCAGCAAGGATGTAATTGTAGCGCATCCACCATCGGAAGTGGTAACGGCGCATGAACCACTGGAAGATGAAGCCCGCCATCAACCACGAAGCATAGTTGATACCTGTCGCGGGAGGCATCGATCCAATTCCGGAAAAGAGTACTGGAATGTTGACGTAACGCCAGAAGGAGAGTGGGAATCGGCGAGCGAGGTAGTAGAATGGAATAGGAAGTACGGCGCCAACAAGGAAGAACCACATGATGGGGTTATACATGGCCCCCACACCAAAGATCCTTTGGGGTCCAATGCCTCCCCATATGAGCGAAGAAGTGGCGAACACAGTTGAGGAGGGACACGTGAAGAACTCAGGTTGGTGAGGTTGACAGATGTCCACAATGTTGTCGAGCATCCAGTCTTGTACTAGAATAACCACGAAGCTGCTAATGAAAGCGGCGGCCACCTGAGCGGTGAACATGAGACGAGGGGGGATCTTCATGTAGTGACCAAGCTTCAGGTCGGCAGCGAAGCCAACAGCTTGGTTCGTGCCAGTAAAAGCGACCCCTTTAAAGATCATGACTGCTATGGGCTTGCCTGGAAGCAGATAACCGGCGAGGAGTTCGTACATGACGGTTAGCACGACTTGCTGATTTGTGATTGCTTGGATCATGCCAATAGGGATGGTTATGAGCGAAGCAAGGAACAATGCGAGGCATGCCGCCCAGATGGGAAGGCCCGTGGGGAATATCTCAATCGTCACGAAGAGCAGAATCATCATGGTGATTCCCAACAGGACATACCACCATTGCGGGACTTCAGCGTATGATCTCATGAGGTGCGAGTGGACGTCACGTTCGTCCATCAGATTCCTCCTGAAGCGCTTCATGATATCGCCACGGTACCACACTAGAATGACGTTTAGACAAGAAGGTTGGGAGAATCGAAGAATACTAACAGAAGGTATGGATGACGACCGACGTGAATGCTGCAAATGCAACACCATATGCGAGTGCTAGCGTGGGAGGCAGGAATGCTGGGGAGTACGCCTCATATTTGGCCGTGTCGAAAACGCCGTTGGTGATGACCTGCGATATATTGTAAATCATACCAGTGTTATCAAAGACACTGGCCGCCGATATGGGCAAGTAACTCGAGAAGAAACTATTTGTGACTGGGAAGGCAGGGGGGGTCAGAAAAGATATTATAGTGACTCGAATGACTCACAGTAGAGGATGGGCACCATAATCCAAAAAACGATGACGAAGCCAACAGCGATGTTCGCCTCTTCCCACCACTAAGAAGTATGAGACAAATGAACGATAGCACGGAAAGACATGAACGAACCGGTGAAACGAGAGGGTTGGAAAAGTAGGATACCATACCCCAGTCGAACGTAAAAATGCCCATGCCCAGACCTGTCGAGGTACCAAACAAGGAGTTGACCACGACGTTGTCCGGTGCGATCCAGCACACCCAATTGAAGACGCTGAGACCAGCCCAAAGGTAGCCGGGCACAAAGTACCAGGGAAGGCACCCGCATGCTGCCCAGAAGCGCGTACTATTTCAGATGAACTCCCGTGACTGGCTTGATATTGCTCCTTGGCCTTGCTGAAGCGGCAGACCCATCACTGAGTCGACGACCTTGTCCGGCGTTGATTTGAGGAACTGAGAGATTGCCAGACGTTCCACGAGCAACGAACCGACTGGAAAGGAAATGGATGATAGGGATGGGGCGGGGACAGACAGGGCGACGGCGACGGCAATGGTTGTCGAGGGGTAGGGAGAGAGGTGTAGAAATAGGGAGCGCAAGGACAGACAGGGCGAGGGCTGGTTGTCGTCGTGTCGCCGTGGGACGGGGATGGAAAGGGTGATGGCACATGTCGTCGTCGTGCCATCGCCGTATCGGCGGCTTGGGATGAGGAGGGCGAGGGCGAGGGCGAGGGCAATCACGAGAACGATAGCGACAGCAACATGCAGAGGCGACTACGTAGCGCACACGATTGTGCGCGTTGCGTGATCGCTTCTGCACGCTGGGGGGGACGGAGATGGCGATGGGAACAGATAGGGCGATGGCGATAGTATCGTCGTCGTGGGACGGGGATGGCGACGGTGGCAGACAGGGCGACGGCGACGGTTGTTGTTGTCGCCATGTGTTGTTGTCGTCATGGTGGGAGGGCGAGGACGGGCGAGGGCGGGACGGTCATCGTCGTGTGGTTTTCGTTTTCATTCCCCTCGCTATCGCGTCGTTCGCTACATGACCCGCGACTCGCATTCGTCTCCCTGCCGTGGGGTCCTCTTCGTCGTGTCATCTTCGTTGTCCCCTCTGCCACGGTGTCATTGAGTCGTCGTCCTCTCTAGGGTTTGGCACGTACAGGGGTTTTGCACGTACAGGTTACCGCGGTCCGCGAGTCGCAGGTACGGGTGTAGGTTGGACTGCCGTTGAAACCCACGGTACCCATCAAATAGTACCCGCCCATCGTCGTGTCGTCGTGGCACGTACTCAACGAGGCAGTGCACACTGGTCGGCAAACACCGATAAGACAGGGGCTACACTTTCCCACGATTCATGGGTGCGGTATATACACTGCCAGCTTGGGAAATCTTGGAGTTTGAAAGGGGCTGACATAATGTCGAAAACGCTCGCAGATCCCCTGTCGGTCGAGCCCTTCGGCGAGCTCGACACTTATATCTCCGAACCGCTTATCTGCCAGTGACGGGGCACACGAGAAAGTTCTTCTACTATTAGTATTCCTCCCGGACGTCTTCGGACCCCTACACATCAACAACAAGTTGCTGTAAGATTACTTTTCGTCGTGCGGTACCGTATCTGCCCGCTGGCGCCTGAAGAAAGGAAGAAGAACTGACGATCTACAGGATTCATCGTAACTCGGACCAGACTACTTCTTCAGAACATATTCAGGACTGGATTTACAGGGGACAGCGACAGGAAGGCGTGGATTAATAGGGTCAGCACCATTGCTGACTTCCCAAAGTGGTTCGACACCGTCAAGGCGACGTATGGTAAGCACCCCGCTCGAAAATTCACCCCCTTCACGATCCTCATTTCTATCCCCCTTTTTATTCATCACGCCCCTCTCTTTTGTCGACTGAAGGTATTCAGGTACCCGACCAGAGCGAGCCGGTGACCCCCCCAGCGGCCCAGCCCATGCTAAAGCAATAGACACATTGGCCACTGGCCCCAATATGAGATACATTATACATCGGCACCGGCACGAAAGGTTTAGACATAAGGAGCCTATCACTATAGACATTGGCCCGGTTAGAGGGGTAACGAAGCCCTAGGTACTAAGACGACAAAGTACACCGCGGTCGGTGCGTGGCGTCACCCTCGCCACAAAAATGGATCAAAACATACTGAACGAACCGTCCCCTCTCCAGGATACTGCTTCGAGCATCGTTCGTGCTTAATCTTAGACTGGCTGCGAGGGGTCGTCGCAGGTAATGGTTTCTTACTGTTTTGAAAGAGGTTCTGTTGAACGCGTCACGTCTTTGGCGCGATCGCCCACTGTCTTCCTCGGGGAGAGCCACTTCGAAAAGGTTGCTCGTATGTCGTTCTCCCATCCATAGTTGCTATCGCTCTTGGCTCCGAGTCATACATACCGCCATCCCGACAGGATTCATCCTCCTATCTTATCCAGGTGAGTCCTGACGCCGGCTTTCCGCACGCCCTTTGGCGTACCTCATACTGAGCTGACCGCGCCTTCGATACGACAGAGGAGGACTGGAGCTTCCCGATTGAGAGTCGACGACGCGCGAGGGATATCCTGGTGTGTAACAATTCGACGTACTATATCCAAGTGTTTTATGGAGTCTCGCACGGGTAACGACACAGAAAAAAAAAATCATGTACGTTCGTGAGGCACGTCCATGATCCCACAAGGTGTTGAATCGTCTGGATTCGAAGACGACAGACTTTTCCATGTTATTTTGGACAAATTTCGCAACATGCGGGACTCCCCCCCCCCCAAAAAAAAAAAAAGGTTCATCCAGAAAACGGTGTGCTATCAAAGTTCAGCTTGGACAAGCATCGCTATGGTCAGAAGAATCGAAATCGTGACACGTGCATGTACTATATAAATACGAGATCTTATCGATATCGAAGAGGGCGTAAACTGCATGAACTTCGGCGTGCGTCGGCGAAATGTAGGTAAACTGTTTAGCAGTACCAACTTGTCATTGTTAAGTGAAACCTTTACTCGTAATTCGGTTGATAGAGATACAACAGTTATCGTACAAATACGAAACGAAAGCGACAGAAATTCGCCTCTTTACGCGACATCAAACGCCGTGCTCTCCCAGCTCGAGCGCTTCTTCTCCTCTAAGTCCGCCCTCCTTGCGTACAACGCTCGTAGCGGCGCACGGTGTGCCAGTCCCCGACTCCAACGTGACTTTGTCAAGTTTCAGAATGGGGAGGCACAGGATCAGGATCGCAGTCGAAAACACCATCAGTCGCTGCTATTCAGCGACAAACATTTCGAACTCGTCGAGGAAAAGAAAACTCAATCATATAAAATTTACGAGCTTACGTGTTTTTTTTGGCGCGCAACGATTTTTCGCAGATGCGCCCTGAAATTTGCGACCGATTCGATAGCCTGAGAACCCTCTTAAAAGAGTCGGGGACTAGAAGAACGTGTATCTAAACACTGCCAGGAGGGCTCTCATCTCCCATTTCTCGATACTGGTCCTTGCAATCCTCAGTGATTCCATACTCATGGCACAGATCCTCCTTCTGCTTGTTGATTCAGTTGTAATCCCACATCGCAAACGCAGACAAGAGAGTATGCTAAGTAATCATTGAATGGTCAGAAATCGGATAGCGGTAATCATTGGATAAACGCGCACAAGAGGGGCAGCCAACCCATCATCGTTCCGTGGCCCACAAGGGATCATTGGAGGATCGATGTAGAAAAACGATGGGCAGTTTCTGTCACCGCTTTATTGGTTTATATGCTCGCGTTGGATGGAAATGCCCGCCGATCCTGATTCCTGACAGGCGAAATAAGCTTAGTGGCTGGCAAAATAAATCATTATAACAACACCACATACCCATTGATTTTTAAGAACACTGCCAAAGGCACCCGTCACAGTGGCGGCGGCAAAGAATATCGCAACGTGCGGTCTGCACGCGGATACAACAATGAAATGTAATGATTCGCACCAGGGATCAATCCAGATCCTGCGAGACTGAGGAAACACTGTGCACTACAATGGATACATATAAGTGTCAATAATTCGCAAACGAGTAGCAGCGTTTTCAAACCCTTACTACACAATTAGCCCGGTTCATAGGTTTTCACGAGGCACATGAGAGTCGTGACTAGACCCGATGCGACCATAGTTATCGTGGGAAGTCCGCTCAGAACGGAAATATCATCTCATTCCTATACGAAAATTTATATCTCAAAACGAGAATACATTGCTCGAACCTACGGCAGGGGCAGCAGCGATGTTGTACCTCAACTTGAACGAGGTGTAGGTCAAGTCGACATGCCTACAATTGTGGCGCTGCCTAAGAGGTGCCATATAAGACTTTGGTCCAGTGTAAAAGTACAAGGTGGTACTTGCCGATCTTAATGGGGTCTCTGGAGAGTAGAGCATCGACCACAACCTAGGAATGGAAGACGTCGGCCATAAGTCACAAAAAAGAAAAGATACAACAAAGAAAATAACAGAAGGAGATGCCGTCTATCTTCCGTAGCAGCCTAGTGCGCTCTGAAGGGTCAAGCTTCACGACATCCCCAGAGACTTTGACGATGGCGACACCCTTCTCATCATTGACAGTATCAGCCGATGGATCCGTGAAGTGTGAAAAGAGGGCGGATGGAATCGGGAAAGAAATTTTTGACTTGCAGTATGACTCTGAGACGGAGGGGTCAACCAATCTCCTCAAATCTTTCGAATTCAAATTAGGTGGATTTAGTTGTAAAAGCTGCGCACCCCATGTTACTCCGTAGCTTGTCTCTACCATATGGCCGCCGTTTGATGGGATGTTTTCCATGTCCAGCTTAATGGCGACCGTTCTGGCAACGTTTGTTAAAATACTTGCCTCGTTCTCGATGGGGCTTGTAGTCCGACTCGGTCACTCGGAGGCCTCTGAGAATAAACTTCACATGACGTGGCGCCCATTCAAACACTACTACTAGACCAAACGAAGAAGCAGCCCTGAGATTGCTGTCAATGGGGCACGGCGGCAGCGCGGGAACCACAAAACAAACTTACGCGGCTGAAATGAAAGGCCACGCTTTGTACTTGGTTGAAAATATGATGTATCTGTAGACGAATTGAAGCCGAGCGATAGTTGCGATAATACAAAAGTAATCAACCAGCACAAGCGACGCCTTACCACAAATCTGACCACTCCTTACCACATCCTCATCCCGATCGGGTTAACGCGACAAGTCAGAACTACTGTACATTGTAATCCGGTCGAGAATATACATGACTAGAAATGCTCCCCACATGTTACATCTGTAGTATTACATTATACAAGGCATTGCAAGGCAGTTCAAATAGCCTGAAGAGGACTCGGGCCAAATCGAAGCATGAACGCCATGCCTACGGCGCGTTCTGCCAGCGTTTGAGAGTCCACTCCAGTTTGCATCCAGAAATTCAACATCCAATCTTCTAAGAATTTTGTCGTCTCCTTGACTTCCTCAATTCGGGTGTTCGAGACCCAACTTAATGTGACTGCACGAGTCTTTAGGAAGTCGCAGCGCGCTGTCACAACGAGCTGACGGGATAGGGGTAATCAACATGGTCAGCACAAAATCGGTTGTGGAAGCATACCCAGCTGAGAGCAACGGCGAAAATATGTGCGGATGGACACTCCATCACTTTCCATGTCGAGCTCATATTGCGAGTGGCTTCAATGAACCCAAACCAGCCGGGGGATGTGACATCAAAGAGGCCTTCCTGAAACATGTCAATGAACTCTAAGTTGTGAAACCACCGTCCCTATATAGCCTTTAGCACAATAAATCATCTATCCACGTAATCACTCACAATGCGGAATCCGTTTTTGTCCTCTATGATCTCGTGGAAGATACCGAACCCCCACTCGTCATTTTTCGTGAATGCCCATTTAAGTTTGGCTTCCATGGCGGGATCGACCGGAAATCCGGGAGCGGTCGTAAAAATGCCCTGGCGAAGAGTGGAAGGCTGCAGGAGGCGACTGGAACTTTTCCATAAATGCTCATAAATGCGGTCGGGGACGCGGAATAACTGTAGCATCGCTCAAGACAGAAGCTCGAACAATAGAGATGGTTGACATACCTCATTGCGGAAGGCCCGCACGAAGTCCACGTTGTTGGGATCAATCGGCACTTCTTTATCAACGACTTCAAGTAGCCCTTCTTCAGCCGGGGCGGGCACAATCATGGTACCTCGTGAAATGTTAGACTTGCACAGTATATTGATTGCACGGAAGATACTTACAATTTTCTGCCCGAAGCTGCGGCGATCTCAACATTTGCCGAAAGCCTGCATTCTTGAAAACTCGGTCCAACAGTTTGTCCGATGGTCCGTCTTTGCCGACCACATTCTCACACGCATGAATCCACATGTCGCTCGACGCGTCCATGTAGATATGCGCAGTGCGGTATGCACCCTTTTGTACGAGGGTGGCGAGGAAGCGATCTATAACAAAGTCAATGAATTTGGGTTACATGGCAAGCTGTCGACTCACTGCCTGCACTGCTTGGGTGATCTGTCGCATAGTTATAAGCAGGCGGCACCAAAAGAAGATTACTTGTTGGAGTCCGCGCCACATTGTCCGTGGTAAGATACACCGGGGGGTAATCAAACTCGCCCTGCTGTTGCTGTTGCGGGGGTTGAAAGTTCAGACCAGGCGGAACAAGATATGGCAATTGCGGCTGATTAACAGGCCCGCCTTGGAAGGAATATTGTTCGCGAGGCACTGAGCCAGCGGCGAGCGGGTATGTAGTGGTCTGACTCTGATTAACCGTGATGAGCGAGTTGGAGCCACGGCCGGCGGCCACAGGGTTCTGAGTCGGAGTAATCGGGGTGAGCGAGTTAGAGTCACGGCCGGCGGCGAGAGGGTTCTGAGTCGGAGTAATCGGGGTGAGCCAGTTAGAGTCACGGCCAGCGGCGAGAAGGTTCTGAGTCGGAATAATCGGGGGGAGCGAGTGAGAGTCAGCCGGCGGCCCGCTGGCATAGTTCTGGAAGTGTTGGGACGGATTGGGGGTGTAGACCGGTGGCTGATAGTAAGATTGTTGTGGCCCAAGGAGGCCGGTCGCAGTCAGCGGCTGGATGTTATTCATGACCGGAATACCACCCAGCTGCGCCGCGGCAGTGCTAGTGACACTGTTAGCCACTACGGCCCGGGCTTGATCGTAAAAAGAGCTGTATATGACCACCCGACGGTGGTCTTCAATATCCTGCGGAGTGACGGAGTAGAGTGCCTCCAGGGAATCAGAGTCTTCATTGTTCGCTGGGACATAGTTCGATGGGACATTGTCCGATGGGACATAGTTCGATGGGACATTGTTCAATGGAGACGGCTGAGGAATATGCCAGTGGGCCATGAAGTTGCGGTATGGATATTTGCGTCCAACGCTGTCTATTGATATCAGTCCGGTACATGGTCCACCAGCCTTAAGGTTTAGTTTAATTATTGGCGTGTGTAGTACTCGCTTCCCCATGAGTCGATTCCGTTCCAACTTTGAGGTCGGATCACCGTTTCGGAACCACCTACTTTTCTAGGCTTAGAACCTCTGATGAGTGCGCCACTAGTGAGTACTCCAGGGTCCGGGAGTGCCCGTAGGGCTATAGTAAGTAGTTTGTTATGATACGCCTTGCGTTGCCACGACTGCATACCTTTTGTAGTTAGTTTGATCTTTTTTGCGCACCCAGCGCTGTCACGACGAGACACCTTTTGTAGTTATAGTGAGTAGTTTGATATGATACGCCCTGCGTTGCCACGACTGCATACCTTTTGTAGTAGTTTGAACGCCCTGCGCTGTCACGACCTCATGCCGTTTGTAGTAGCTACTGAACAGCTGCCGGGCCGCAAATTTGAAGCCTGAGCATTGAATGGAGCAAGAAGAAGAAGCAATAATAACGAGTCGACGAGAGGAATAGTTCCGAATAGAAGTAGTAACGGCGTGAAGAACGGAAGCAACTTGAACGGGGAAAAATAAAAGACAATGTGGACGAATGACGAACGAACAGAAAGAAAATAGCACGCACCAAACGCAACCTCTGCGAGATTGCGCGGACCCAATCCACCCGAATTTACTAGTATACGCTCTGCTCGAGGTAACCGGCGATACGAAGACAATCGGCGCTGTCGGCAAAAAACAGTGCCGATGATCAACCTGGAAACTCGGGTAGAGCTTGAATATGCCCCACTAGTTGGCCGTCACAAAATGTCACATGAAGTAATGCGTTGTCATGCTGTACAATTTGTACTAGAAAGCACGGCCGCACTTCGTCGGCAAATACCTCGTTTACAATGGTTCGGTTTTAAGTCATTTCACTCGTTTAACAATCATCCTCAGCACACGAGACTGGATTGAATCGAGATGTTGAGATACAGTGGGAACTCAACAAAATCTAAGTACAACTAACTTGAAGCCCGGTGCTTTTCCCAAAACTGATCAAGTGTACGAACTGATCAAATTATTGGCATGTTAACAAAACGTTAGGTTGTCGAACCCCGGCTCAGCTTCTGATGATTGTGCCAGGCGAAGGTGGTGTAGGGAAGTCCCGTGTCGGTTGGCATGAAGGTCGTGGTGACATTCAATGTGGCAACCGATCTCGACATCGCAAACAGTCCCCGCGGCGAGATCAAAGCAATTATCTTGGACGATCGCGAACCAGTTCTTTCAAGAACAGATACTATATAATATTGTCACCCTCAGTTATTTACCGGTATGCGTTCTCATCAAATCTCAAAACACAAAAGTTCCAACTTTGCCTGGTCTTGACAACGGAGTCATCCCTCTAACACCGCTTCAACGAACGTTCACCATACCAGACTCGGATGGAAATACCAATAAAAATCACTGCATCGTATGCCTTCACGGACTATCGTTCACAAAGCCAAACGATCAACAATGCAAATTTCAATTGTAGATATTTTTGCATTGCCACCGACCGCAGGAATAACATTGTTCAAATACGTTGCATTGTCTCGATGTCGAGGGAGGAGCACCATTCGACTGCTTAGAGATTTCAACGAGAAACTACTGATGTCTCATCCGAGCGAATTCCTACGCCTGGAAGATGAAAGATTGGCGAAACTTGATAAAGACACGTTGACGAGAGGTTGAATAGTTGTGAAGACGCGGAGGATGCTACTTAGTTTAGTATAGTTAGTTAACCTAGCCATGCGCAGCGTTGATAATGTTATGTAAAATGTTTCCACGTCAGCCACAATTGTCCGGTTGAGTGACCTTACTGTATCGTCGTTTACCTCTTCGCTTCATTCGTCGGGTTCCGGAGTGCTACCCCTTCGGAGCTTCTCGGCTCGCCGCTTCCGGCTCCCAGCATCTTAGCATGACCAATCTGCCGTAGCATGTATAGTAAATAGTTTGATATGATACGGCCCTGCGTTGCCACGACTGCATACCTTTTGTAGTAGTTTGATCTTATTTGCACCCAGCGCTGTCACGACTAGACACCTTTTGTAGTATAGTAAGTAATTTGACATGATACGCCCGGCGTTGCCACGACTGCATACCTTTTGTAGTAGTTTGATCTTATTTGCGCACCCAGCGCTGTCACGACGAGACACCTTTTGTAGTATAGTAAGTAGTTTGATATGATACGCCCTCGCAGCGTTGCCACGACTGCACCTTTTGTAGTAATTTGAACGCCCTGCGTTGCCACGACTGCATACCTTTTGTAGTAGTTTGAACGCCCTGCGCTGTCACGACCTCATGCCGTTTGTAGTAGCTACTGAACAGCTGCCGGGCCGCAAATTTACAAAGGCTATGATAGTATGTGCTACGCCAGCTCTTCAAAAGCGGTGCAGCCAGTCTGAAACTGTCAAATTATTACAAGTACTTGCTGATAGGATCACGATATTTGGCCTCCGACATTCGGCTTGAGGATCAGGAAGTATTCAACCCTCGGTCACCCCTTCGGCCGTTCATCGAGGCTGTACGTAGACAAGTGTTTTTCCGTGGGAATAAGGACTTTGAGACCGGAAGGCTGAAGAGCGAAATCTAGCTATTATTCATGCTGCGGTCGTGACGACGTCGAACGAAGACGATGTGCAAACATTCCATATAACATCAGGGACCATACAAGGATGCGGTGCGATCACACCCACTCACAGATTGCCCCGGGGCAAAGCGTGCTCCTTCGCATCCTAGTTTCTGAAGCGGTACACCTGATATGGGCCATCCGCTGCGAACGTGTCACTGATCTCCGACGACATTCCAAAATAAACAACCGGCTATCTATCGACCGCCGGATTGCGCGCTTTCCACGCCAACCCAAGGCTTATGTCAAATCGAGTCCACCATAACTGGCACCCCACCCTATCCTGGCCCCGGAACACACAACGTCTTCCCCCCAAATTGGGTCACCAACCCAGAGGTTTTAGTGGGTATCATGCTGCCACGGCCCTCCGCTTGACCGAGGTGTCCCCCCCAGCTCGGATCCCACACCCCTGCTGGGACCGACGTGGCACTGTCGCCTTAGCGTAGTCGGACTAGGTCAGCCAATAATATCACTTGTCCAAAAAAAGAAAACATTGCAAAGCCACGAGCACGTGGTTGATTTTAACCCATACTTTTGACGTTAATATTTTCCCGAACCCTCCAGGTTACTGGTTGGTCCAAGTGCCTTTCCAGTTTTCGCTTTTTCATCCTTCGGCCCAGTTCAACTGGGATCATTTTACCTCTGAGACTCATCATCGATGCGTCTGCCTCATAGGTGGCTGGTTCCAGACTACCTTGCCCCTCTGGTCTCCTTCCCTCCAAATAGCACCAACTTTAAGCCCAACCCCTTAAAAAATTCCCCTGCTTTGAGAATTGCTCCGACGGGTTTCATTGAAGACCTCTTCAAGAATGAAGACGGACGAATGGGTGGAAATTTTCATGGATCGGCGTAAGTTCGTATCCATTGCTCAACTGTATAGTCCATTAACACTCTGAACACTATGCGGCACCGCATGCATTGGACGAAGTGAAGGAGTCTACCCCCGCGTGGCCCCGACGGCACACATAACAGAAACTTTATCCTACAAGTGTGGCATCGGCCGAAAGGGTGACCGAGGTCATCATCCCGAGCCGGATGTCGGAGGGTGAATATCGTGATCCGGGCTTCCGAATCATATCTGGACTTTGGTGGAATAGATATTTTCCATGTCGGAGTCTGAGATCTGACCCTTCAAGTTCTGGTTACTATTTTATCGCACACTTGATCCTGAAGTTGGACCCGTTACTTTCAGCAATCTTCAACTTCGACCTCAATTGGCTTGAGACTCCACCCTTCTCCATTAGAAGTCATTCATCACTATGTCAAGCTGTCTTTCGTCCCCCCCGTCCCCTTTGTCTCCCTCGTCTCCCTTGTCCCCATCGTCCCCTTTGTCTCCCTCGTCTCCCTTGTCCCCCTTGTCCCCCTTGTCCCCCTTATCCCGCTCGTCCCCTTCATCCACTTCCTGCGATTTGAAGCGCTCCGGGATGGTTGCCGCTCCAGTTGCCGCTCCATCAAAAATTTCCCCTTCACCAGCAGCAGTTTCGGTGCGGAAGGCTGCGATGTCAAGGCAGTCTAAATCTTCAGGAGAAATTGCAAACGATTTCAGCCTTCAACAGTGGTTCCAGAGAATGGTATTCTATGGCGCGCTCGTGCATTCGCATGTAATTAATTCACTATATAGATAACACCAAACGTTGGCTTTTTGACCTTACACGCCAACGAGCAGTCCCAAATATGGTCTTCTGCCATTTTGAGGAAGAAGAATGCCATGCAAATCATGCTCGAAGCACAGAAGACTATCGAGGACATTGAAACGGGTGTATCGAATATTTTGGGCCGAGAGACCCTGGAGCGTATGCGGTCAATGTTCTTCCAAGATATTCCAGACTCTGGTCCCGATGGACAATATCTCCGGGAAATCGACAAGGTAGTCGTTCGACACTTGGTGTTGAAAAATGGTGAGTCACTTTCGCATCTTAAAATGCCCGTTAGGTACTCACGATGCCACTGTAGATGTAGACGTCTCCGTGTAATTTGACTGTATCACAGAAGAGTCGGGGAGTTCAGGTTTGCATCGTTTTTATTTATGATGTCAACCTCTATTGTATGATTATTGCCTGTTGAGTAGTTTCGTCACCAAGTGACTATTTATCCCGAGTCCCCAAATCCAAATGGACGTGTACCGTACTTCCCATGTATTCCAGCTACGGCGTCATTCTTGTCCAATAAGAATGACTCGCAAGGTCTTGCAACCGACTATGATTTTGAATTCATTGGACCGTGAATATTTCTAGGCTGTCCAAATCGAGTCGTGAGAGCAAATCCTCCTGGTCGTATGAAGATCGATCGAAATGACTTACATCTATGGCGAGGTTGTGGTATTACAGGCCCGGCGGGTGTAGTACAGCTTGTAGTAAGAGTGGTCAGCTTGTGCCTTGTGTGGTCAGATTTGTGGTAAGGCGTCGCTTGTGGTAAGTTGTGGTCAGGCCATTACAAAGTGAGACCTAGACCTGTTGCTGGTTGATTACTTTTGTTATTATCGCAACTATCGCTCGGCTTCAATTCGTCTACAGATACATCATATTTTCAACCAAGTACAAAGCGTGGCTTCATTTCAGCCGCGTAAGTTTGTTTTGTGGTTCCCGCGCTGCCGCCGTGCCCCATTGACAGCAATCTCAGGGCTGCTTCTTCGTTTGGTCTAGTAGTAGTGTTTGAATGGGCG
>JBBPPQ010000045.1:0-32643 GCA_038092035.1 Leccinum disarticulatum
CCCCAAGGGTGGTGATGAAGCAAGTGCAAGTGCGACACTCATGCTGCTGTACTTCTCCTACAAATCAGCTTGGAACTACCTCAACATTACTACCATCATCCTTAAAACTAGAGGCAGTGCCATTGAGATCAATCATTGGCCCCACATACACCCGCCTACTTTCCCAATGCAATGGGACCTTTAATCAGTCACTTTGTGTTGTGCCCTTGTCACATCAGCAGGATCTAGTGGAGTAAATACAGTCCATTTTAGTTGTTGAAATAATCCATAGAACCCAAAATAGAGATTCTAAGTCATGATGTGGCTAATGAGCAAGTCCATTTTGCTTGATGAGATCTGTGGCAATAAATGAAAAAGTACCTGAAAATAATTAGGATTCAGGATTTGATGGACAAGGAACATACTAAATGAGTCTACTCACTGTTACCCACCCACACAACCTGTATTTTTGCAGAATGGACCAAATATATTTAAACCCAGGAGGCCCCAATCGCCTAGTAACACAGGCATCCACTAGCACAAATCCATGGGTTATGCATAACACCAAACCATACACTGTTGAACAATGCTAGATACTCAGTTACATACAATCTATTAGCAAGAGATATATAGTATATGATGTACCACATACATATCTCAAGAATGTATTCAAGAGCTCTCATGAAAACATGAATATTGGAACTCCAATAAAATCGAAGAGAATACTCTCATGTAATCCTCCTGGAACCAAAAGACTTCTCCTCTTCAGTTATCAATGATACCCAATAAAATCCTCCTACTGCAAAATTATGAAGAAGTTGCATAAGCTGAATCCCACAAAAAACCAACGGTCTCTTTGAACGGAAGTGACCAGACTTGCCAAATCAACTAGTTGTTGCCTGATCTCATCCAGTCCTCCCTGCAGAGTCATTCTATTGGCTAGAAGGGCTCTTTGTTGCAAACACTCTGTTTGGTCCCTCTATTTATCATACCATCCACACATTTCCCTCCTAGATGGAAATGCATGGTACCTTTACTTCTATACTATCCCGCATTTCCATCCAAGGGAGAAATGTGTGGTTCACTACCTTTTAGGTGTAAGATCACCATGTATCCTAATATGTGGTCTACATGTTTACTTTAGTATATCTATATATAGTACTTGACTGGCCCTTAAGGCTTGGTCCATGCACACTTGTCCATAGTATATAATGCAATCAATATCAACCGAACAAGCCAGTCTTGTTCTTGTTGGATTCCCTCTGATATATACTTGCCCCCTCTTGTCTTTGCTTTACTGTTTGGTGTGCCGACACTGTCATAGTGTCATAGGTCGCCTTCACTCTTGATCTTAGCACAGGACAGAATAGAGCTGAATAAGTTCTTTGCTTTCTTGGCCTAGGACAACATCAGATTTCCTATAGTTTTGTATTGTTTTGTTATGGTGGGATCATCAACGGTTGGAATATGGAGGGCCTAAAACACATTCCACAATCCCAATGTTACTGAGCAATGCAAATAGCTAAGCAGTAGGAAGCCAACTCATATTATTGAAAACTCAGTGGCACTATTCTTTACATAGTTGGTAGGCCTTGATTGCCATAACTGGCTATTTGGTATTCCAAGAGAATTGGTGTAGCTAGTTTTAGGTGGTAAAGCAAATTCATCTTATAAGATAAGTTATATAAAAAATACTAGGAATGCTTACCAGAAAAACCAAAGTATGTATTTGAGCAGACTATTAACATAAGATTTAGCTACATACCCACCACTACAAGTTGATGTACAACCCTTCTGACACCATTCTCAATGTAGAAATGCCCTGATTCATCCACAAGTGACTGCTAACTGACTCAGGAAATGTATGAGTTTCATAGTGTTACGAACTTCGGTTCCCAACCTAGCTATATTGCTAGCATCTACCCTCTGACATCCCTCCTCCTAGTCTTCTCCTTTTCATTGCCAACGAGTACTTATCGACTGGTCACATGACCACATGTGATTGTGGAACTTATCATCTCCCCCTATAGTTATATCTGATCGGGCATTCATCTTCATCACTAGCCCAATCCCATCTCCCGATCCTATCGCTGATTGATCTCGTATCTTGATAGATCCCGATCGTATCTCAGACTTATTCATTTATCTATAGATCTGCCACACTTCGCGGTCCCTGGCTTCTTTCCACCTTCTCACGGTAGGCAGTGCTGCCACCCCATGCCCCTTGCATGTGGTTGCCACACCACATTTATTGGCTTATTGTATAGCTTTTATTTATTCTCAGTATAGTTATAGTGTAGTACAGTGCCGGCCCTCATGTGGTCCGTGCACACAATAGAGTACTATATAATATATGGCCAGAGGAACTAAGACTTTAGTCTTGTTCTTCTTGGCATTGAACCACAAGCTTCCACTGTAAATTGAGCCTCACTCACTTCACCATTACTATCAAATATGCAACACGCGGTAACCCATAAACCCATAGACTTGCACCCCCATCACTTACCCTTTTGCCTTCATCTCGAGGCTCTCTGCATCATTCTCACATAGTCTATTAGTACCTACATCTATCCAAATAAAACCTTGATCCTATCCGGGTATCTAGAATGCTCTCCATTTTTTCCACAGTTGCCATCTTGATTTGTATTCTTGCCACCTTTCGACAACTACATCACAAATGTCCACATTTCAGCATTCAAGAGGCCACCAAAGCCCTATGTTTTCTACATCATATAAGTTGCATGCATGCAATACCTTCCTATATCTTATGCAACTTTCCAGATGCCTAATCAGCCCAATCTAAGTGTGCATCTGTTGAGCACCTTTAATATCTACCTGGAAATTCTGTACCAAGTGGACTTTTGCCTTAAACAAGAAATGAAGCATGACAAGCCAGATTGGCGATCAAAGAATGACTGCCTAGCCTGTTTTTATAAGCTTGAAGATGAACCATCTGTCAAGTTCAGCTGGTTTGTTTTGGTTGATGGGAATGACAGTATGAAGCACTGAGATACACTTATGGAACCATGAGGATTCTCAATTCCCACAATTGGACATTTGGCTCCCTGCTGATATAGTGGACAAGTTTGTCAGTAATGAAATAAAGGTTAGACATTGTTCTCTGTACACTGACCATTGTGCTTATGTTAGTTCAGAGGCTAATGATCCGGATGTTGAACCTTCACATGAGGTTGATGAGGATGCCAAACAGCCGGTCTGCATAAAGTGATGATGAAATGCAAGTCCAGATCAATGTAAGAAGTTGTTTGCTATGTTCCAACAAGTGGGCATCTTCATCGCTTGCTGTCGCCATTGCTGCATGCTCCTTGGCTGCAATATGATCAGAAGTAGCGAGTTGTCAGTTTACATAGTCTTTATCTGAGCTCATTCCTAACATCTATCCTTTATACAGGATGAAATACCCACTAGCCATTAACAATCATTGACACTTCTTTTGGCATATGGTCTTGATGGAGTAATCTTTTATGACATTGGCTGTGCCTTTGCCACAACATTAACCAACAGCAGCATTGCTTGAACAGGTTGTATGCAAATCACCACATCACAATTTCCCAACCCCATTCTGGCAGGATACAAGGCCTCCAAAATGGCCACTCCTACGGAACAAATGACTCAAGATGAAATGACTCAAAAGACTTTAAGTCCCATCACTGAGTTACAAATGTCACATCAAACAGACATCTTATTCATTGGAGGTTTTGCAAACACTGCTCATGGAAAAGGTTACAGAGTTCTTGCCTAAAAATACCTAATTAATTAGTGTGTCAATGGCTAGAAGACTGAGCCCTTAGATGGGTCCATTCCTCAGCATCCTGAACCAACCAACAATCTGATGATAAATTAATAGGAAATGTTAACATTGGCGCATTGTGACCAAAAGCTCAAAGTTTTTGATTTGTAGTACATCAACATCAATCACTGCAATAATCAAGCAGAGCTCAAAAAGTAGATACTAACCCATGCCAGGCTAAAAGTGTTACGACCCTTCCTTTTTCCTCTAACTATTCTCTTCATTTTCTACCTACTGAAGTCACATGACCAGATCACATGACCAATTACATTAGCATTAGCTTTCTCTTTCTTGTACATCACGTGACCTGTACCTTTATTACCATATATAGATAGCATAGCTTATTCAGACCTGCCCTAAGCTGGTCTGTGTGCAAGTAGTATAAATACTTGAATGCAACAACCAAACAAGCCAGTCTTGTTCTGGTTGGATTCCCTCCTTCCTACACCTTTCATAGTTGAGTTCGAGTTCAGGTGCCATAGTCCATTAGGATTTAGGTTGCCTTCAGAAAGCAAGTATCATGTTTCTTGCCTGCATCATCTCGATCCACTTGTCAATGCCAGTGCTAGTATTATTTCACATATGCTGCTATACTTGAATAAATATGACTGAGTTTGAATCACGAAAGAGGTGATACAAAAATTCTTGAACAGCCAGTTGTCCGTGGTTTCTATCTGGAGAAGACTATCAAGAATTCATTCATTGTTACTGTAGTCTGATATATATATACTATAAGCAATCTATATAACCACTTATTGCTATGTTTCAAACACTTGCAAGTAGCAATATTTTGTTATCAAATTTTTGTGATAAGAGATACATGTGTTCTCATATATTCAGACCTTATAGAATCAATTTCACTGTCGTCCAATTGAGATGAATACCAAAATTTAACCTACGTTCATGATGATTTCTCAAATAGATACTGCAAGTTCTGTAATATATTATATGACAATTCATTCTTATAGTTTTAATACATGCAAGCAGCAACATAGTGCCACAAAATATCAGATCATAAAATCAATATTCATATTTAGTATTGGCGGTCACCTTAAGCTAAATTGAGAAATTTATCACCTTATATGAATATTCAAATATTGAGTGTGACATTTTCCTGCTGATAAATGGAACTCCCAAATGCTAAATGTATAAAGTGAAAGTAAAGATATATATATATTGCATAATTGGTGAAATATTTGATCTTATCTTAATCTAATCTAATCTCATCTAATCTAATCTCATTATGTAATAAGATAAGATATTACACATTGGGTGTAAAATGATTATATGTCACATTGTAATTGCCAAGCAATGTTATATTCTGTACCTTAATTTAAACATTTGAAATATATGTCATTTGAGTCCTCAAGATTATCAAATTGTTTTCTTTGTCTGTCTTTTTGGGAACTCGTTTTCTAGAGAACAGACTTCATATCAGACTGACCTCCCAGCCGTTCTAGTGCTCTAAAGCACTTCTAGAAGCACTCTCTCCTCAGTTCCATCCATCATCTAAGAAACTTGATTTTCTTATCAATGATGCTCTTGGAAGTATATACATGCCAAGTAACTTGTTTGAGTTGTTTGAGACTATCTGTCAGAATTCCTCTATGGTTGATGATGTTCTATGATCACAAGGCCTCAAGGTGGCTTTGAATGTCCCAAGGAAGTTACCATCCACTATGCTGGCATACAATTTGGCATTTGTCTCACAGTCATTGCTAATTCAAGAGCAGTAATGTGTCTGGGCCACAACCAGCCTTGAGGCTCAAGATGGCTCCAAAAAATTGTACACCAAGTTCATGAGATAATCCTTTTACTTTGAGCACATTGATCCGATTATGTGCAATGTATAGTCATCCAGTGGGAATCAGAGGAGCACATTTCCTTCTTTGTTTTTTGTGTACAGTAGGTGGAAGCTATGAGTGGAGTTGTCCATCAGGTCCTATGTGGTCACACCATAATGTGGAGCACTGACAATACAAAAAATCACCATCCACAACTACACAGTTGACATTACTCATAATGTTGATCGGGTGCAAGTTTCACTCTCAGTGCTGGACGGCTAGCAAGATGGAGGCTGAAATTCTCTTCAACATTCCATTTTCCCCAGGAACTTTCAACCTTCCTGACACTGCCACCAAGACCAACAACATAAAATCCTAGGCTTCAGCCTCAGTGCTGATTCTGTTGATTCTACTGAGAGTAATCTTGCCAGTCATCTCCTTAAACATCTGTTAGTATGCTTGGATTTCTGGCTATTGCAAAAAGTGAAGTAGTACTATCAGATGCAGTACTAGGGGAGAAAAAAAAAAACAGAGAGAACTCTAATGTTTCTGTGGTGACAGTAGCTGGTGTTACACACATTGAGTGACAAGTAGGCTGTAGCCATAGACATTACAGTCATCATAAAAAGATAGAAAAGTTGTTTGGACTTGGAACACCCACACTTTCCTCAATCACTATCATCTCTCCTCTACTACTGACCACTCATCACTCAACACACAAAATAAAAGTAACTCAGTGCCAATGTGACTTATATATACTAACTTATTCATTTTACAAATACTATTGAGGGTTATGGTCAGTTTATCTGAATGTATGTTTGATTTGTCACTGACTCATTCTTTCCTGTATTGTCATACAATTGTCATCAAAAGTATAAATACTGAGGCTACAATATCCAACAGACTAGAAAGGTGTAGGCAGACAAGGAAGGCACATGACACCAATGCCACAAAACAAAAGACTGTTCTCACAGGGTGAGGACCACATATGATATGGGTCGGATGTGGGTGTTGTGGTGTCGAGGAGTTGAGAGATTGAAAGAAATACAAGCATGTGATGGAGAGAGATGGTGGAAGGATCACCAAGTGCCTATGTGGTGTTTGGGCAGGAATGTTTGTATGAAGGACTGTCTACTTTTATGAGCTTATGTCTCAATGGAAGGAGCATGCACTGTATGGATAGTATGAGATTCAAAAAGAGGGACAATGGAACTTCAAGTCTTCACATGAGACAACTTCGAACACGTATCCAGAAAGTTGTTAGTGGCGACGGAAACACTAGCATAGTGAGGCACATTTTTAGTTGGATATAAACTGCCGAGTGGTAACCTGTCGTTAAATTGACTCATTGCCTAGCATGCATTATGTAATGCATCTCGATGTCTGTACAGGAAGTTCTATTGAGCAGTAAGAGCACTGCCAATGGCAGGCACATGCATGCATGTACAGAGCTGGCTTGAACAGAGGACACCAATCAACATAGAAATTTTATTTCATGAAATGGTATCTGGATTTTGGTACATAGACATTGCAACCTGGGGCATTTAACACCATCAGCAGATCTGCAACAAAGTCATCAGCGAAAGTTGTTTCAAATAGAAACACAATGTCAGAAGAAAGTGTAAAAGTTCCTGTCCTCGAAGAGGTTATAGACGGACAAGGACTTTGCGTCGTAGAGACGGCAATGTCTAAGTTGTCTTCCCTATGTCCCCACTTCCTTGATAGATACTCCTTTCTCTGTCAATGTCTCCAAGATCGTCCTCCCATGTCTTTCATCCTCCAGAGATCTGTTCGTTCAGATTTCATAATAGGTGAAACGTAGGTACCAAGATTCCATATCTTTGTCTGTCGATGATAGGTATAAGTTTCTCCAGAATATGGTATAATCTCTAGATGTTCGAAATCCACAAAGAAAGGACGACAACCTCTAGACCCATGATCTGAGGTGAAGGGACCGTCACTTCTGAAAGGAGAGGGCGTTCTGGGAACGTCAGGGCAATGCGCTGGCAGATTGCCGCGTCTAACACTTACGATCTCAGTGGCTCAGTTAACTACTTAACATAGCTAACCCCTGGATCTCAAATGGTTCACACCTCCTCTTCCTTTATCTTATCTGTGAGTTATCATATCATATCTAGATGCCTACAGTGTCTATTTTAATTCTCACAGTCACATGACCTAACATCATCAAGTGATGTCATACCCTTAGCCTTTGCTTAGAATTTGGAATAGCCATTTTTCAAGCACAATGGCCATAAGCAGCTTTGATGGGGTTTGTTAGAGAAAATCAGGAGGAGAGTTAAAAAGTACATCATGGTCAGACATCAAATTATTTCTGAATCATTATCTTGAAGATGGCAGAGTGGATATAGTATCTGAATGGTATATTGACATGATATTGAACAACTGCCAAATACAATATTAAAATAACAAAATGCTAATTTTCAAGCCACCATCTCTCAGCCTGATCAGACATCAGGCTGAGAGCATCATAGATGGACTACTGCAATGGAAACATATAATCAGGAATAATCCAGATTGGAAACCAGCTGAAGGTAGTGAGTGGCATCCTGTGAAATGGATCAATCATGGCAGAGTTCGAATGGAAGGGAGTGCAGCTGAGCTGTCAATTTTTTTAGTGGTCAGTACATATTGAGTAATGTCCCTCATTCCTGTCCTATAAATTGAGTTGTTTTCATCTCCCTCACTGACTTTTACTAACATGGTGTGCATGTCTATTATAAACAGTAAACATGTTTATCCCAAACTGATTGCTGCAGTCAAACAAACACGACAGAATTGCTTCAATGCCTTAGCTACTGACCTTTCACAGGCACAACAAGCCTGTGCAAATGAGGCTTTCAAATATCGCAAAGAAATATGACCAGCGGTAAGACACTCTGATATTTTTGGCTCAACTAATCAGTTGTTCCACTGTTCCAGCACCATCAAATAGACTTGCTTGAAATTATTTATGGATAGCCATAACTTGGGCAGATGATGACGTGTAAACCCATGGAATGCATTCATGATGGCAAAACTACAGGAGATCAACAGCAGTAATTCTTTCTTACTGTGTACTTGCGAGCTCTCTACTCAAATGTGTCTACAAGGTCGAGGTCACAATGAGCATGTTACACTCCCAAAATACGTCCGACATAACAAGCCGCAGCTTTTGCAGGAATACTGGACACTCTCTAAGCCTGCACTGGATTCAATGGTTGCCACTATTCAGAGTAAACAGGACATGACTGTTCAAGGTGCACGTGCAAATCCCAAGGCTGGGAACCATACACTGCCTTCAGTGATATGGATCGTGAGGTACATTGCGACTGTTTTTGAGACGATCCTACTAATATCCTACTACAATGGTCAACCTTGTGTGCCAATATTACTGTCTGGGGCTTGATTGAAGATTTGTCAGAGCCAAAACTTTTCTATATGGAGATGGCAGAGAATTCCATCTGTTTGGTCCTAAAGATAGACCCTTGGTGACTTGGACTTCAGCTGGAGTCATGGGTTGTCAGCGGCATTGGTAAGTTAACTACTAACTAACTAACTTGACATGACTTAGATGTGTCTCCCACAAGTGTCCTTGCTCCCAGACATTCATTGAACCAACTCATCAGTGAGTGCCACACCATCATCCAGGATGAACTAGGTTAGTAATTATTTTTTAAGTTATGCTAAGCATGCTGATTTACAATTCTCCATCAGATTTAATCTTGACCAAAAAAAAAGTATGTGGCTCCATCAAGATGAAATATAATAACTATGAGCATGCCATTGTTGAGCAGTATGGAGTTGCTCTAGTTGGTTGGCCAGTTTCAGAGGTGTGCTCAACACACTTGAATGGACAACAACAACACAACAACAACAACACCATTGCCATGGCAGGGAGACAAGGGGGAAAGATGAAGAAGGTAAGTACATTCATGACAACAAAATGACGAGGACGGTAGGGAGATGCCATGGCGTTGGTGACATCTTGACCTCAGGAACGCTGTGACAACAAAGAGGGTCTATTTTTCCAATTTAAATTTCAAATCTTCAACTGTGTTGTCATCTTGCTTGCGGCAGTCAATGTACTTGATAGACATTTTCCTGGATTGAGAAAGTTTGAACTATCTAATGAGGAGTGGACAGTTGTCAAGCAGCTGCACATGGTGTTAATGGTGAGTCACTATACATAGTACAGATGTAATCCTTGTGTATTGCTGCTCATATAATCACGAACCAGACTGGATCCTCAAAAGATACTACACTTTTCTTCTCATGGCCAACACAAAACCTTGCCACTGTCATGCTGATCATGGATTACATTAATCATCAAATGCTCACTCCCTACTAGCTGAGCCCTCTTGTGAGATGTACAAGTGATTATATTTTGCATGAGCCCTCTTGTGAGATGTGCCAGAGATCATCTTTTGCATCTTCCATGGTTCTAATGAGCCTCTGTTTCCTCCTTCAGCCACAACTTAGTATATTATCATGTTCGTGCAATCGTACAGCCATCAGTTAACATATATAGCAATGAAAACAAGATTCTTACAACATTGCAGCAGATGTTGTGGAAGTTGTTGGTCCGTTGTGCCATAGCACATGCATCCATATTCTTTTGTCTGATCCACGGGTTTGAATTCTTCCACAATCCCTTTCCAAGTGTCGCTTTTGTCAATAATAAAACTGCTTGTAGCAACAGCTGATCATAGTAGGCATAGCTTTGGTAGGGTATATCAGCACAGATCCATGATAAGTACCATTGAATAAATGCACCTAGACCAGCTACTAGAGAGTCAAGACGAGCATGCAATGCTTCCTCATTTTGATATATGTTCTAGTGATTTGGAATGTTGATAATGTGGCCACTGTTGTTATGCCAAGCCTTAGTGACTTGTCGAACTGCATCTCCATCTCTAATGAGTACAGCCTTGAATTCTTGATACCCCTCCTCCAAGATCCTGTTGGTTTGGCCCAAATGTCCACTGGTAGTAGGTGTAGAAGGTGGGAGGATGAGTTGAAGTCCACATGGAGATTATTTTCAGAGGAAAGTTCAGAAGGAAAGTCATCTGGGAAACAGAATTCAAATGGTGTTGGAGGACCGGACTGTTCTTCACTGCCATTGGGTCCTAGGAGGCTTGGAATTGGCTGGAGGATTGGCAGTGAGTTGCACTAGTGCAGGTGTGGAGGGGATAATATTCATGATAGGAGGGACAGTGATGTATGATCCTTTGTTCGAAAGGACTCAGAGACTTGCATCACTGGCAGACCACTCTCTGAAATAACAGAAGGAGGTCGTGATGGAGGTGCTGAGGATGTTCAAGGACTGACAGGAAGGAGGACAGAAGGGTGGCGTAAAGGTGGGGGTGCCGAGAAGCTTAGCACGTGGTGATAGTAACCAAAGTCATGGCTGAAGATCCAGGTGCATTGGCGAGAGTGGGTCCAGAAGTGGGCTCAGATCATCACATGATTAGGAAGATGAAGGAAGGAGGGATCCTGAGTCATAGAAAGATCGAAAGGTTCATCAGAGCAATGAGTTTCCGACTCAAAGGAGTGCATATTGGCACGTCATTTGTTAGTCCAGCGGACCATTGCGGCAGAGGAATGGAGAGCTGGTTTGATGAACCAACACAGTCTGGTGGGTGTCTGAACAGTCAAACTGGTGCTGTGTTGATTGTATGTAGCCTCTAGTATGAGCCCTGTATCTTCTGTTTCAAATTCTATTTGGTTGGCATCCATAAAGTGCTTTTTGTTGCTATTTCTGGGAAAATCCTTCTCTGAAGTTACTAATAAGGGCTGAAAGCTAGTGGGAGTGGAATAACTACTAAATAAGGACTTTGGAATCACTCTGGAGTCCACTGTGAGTAACCAATGATGATATTTAGCAAACAACAATAAGCTACTGACCTGGAGTCCACTGTGAGTAATCAAGGGAAACAGAACAGAGGGCTCTGAGGCTTATGTCTAGTGGCTGTAAATACTGGCAAACAACTGGAAGCCACAATCAGCCACAATCAGCCAACAACTTAATCACAACTCAAAGAAAAGAAGTGTAGAGGTGTGTAGAGCGAACACAAAGGTCTAGAGACTCGAGGAAAGAATGTCAATAGGATTATTGACTATGGGGAATCCAATGGTTATGGTTAGAAGTAGCACAAAGCACTAGAAAGCCTATAATGAAGTAAAACGATCAAAGAGGGCGAAATCACCAAAAGTAACACTTTGCAGACCTTGATCAATGTGTAGGTGTCATCATTTAAATCCTTTCCTTGTGCAATATGCTGCACGATGTCTAAAATTTGTGCCATTCACAGTATCAAATTTTCAAAATGTTTCAAACTATCTCTGGTAGAGCATGGCTTACCTGATTTCAGGAGCTTAGGTGATTTAGCCAGTGGGGGGAACTTGCTGTTACTTTTGGTGATTTCGCCCTCTTTTGATCATTTTACTTCGTTATAGACTTTCTAGCGCTTTGTGCTACTTCTAACCATCACCATTGGATTCTCCATGGTCGATAACCCTATTGACATTCTGTCCTCGAGTCTCTAGACCCTTGTGTTTGCTCTACACACCTCTATACTTCTTTTCTTCGAGTTGTGATTGCCTGAGGCTCTATGTTCTGTTCCCACAACAAGCTGTCCTCTGACCAAGTTCTGGCACAGCTTTATGGTGCAGACACAAGCAAGCAACAAAGACAATAGAGTAGGCTTACCTCAAACACCAATCACCAATATGTGCAATATGTTATTTTCTATTTTCTAAAAGCTGAAAATGTCGAAATGGTGATTTGTGACCCATGAGAGAGCCCAATGAGTAAATCCACTAAAGTGATGGAACTCAAGGGGATATATGTAAAAAGATGTCACCCATATTCTCAATCCATGAGCATCCACTGTGGAACTGTATTGAGGGGAAAAGGATGAGGAAGAGAACATTATATAACATCACAGACTTTTATCCCAGTCCCAAGTCCTTCTGATATGTTATAAATATATATGAAGGGGATGTAGGAATGTACTTTCCAAGCTCCTATGTTGAAAGGGTCAAATTTGCGAACATGTTTTGTATTTCTCCCCCTATCTTTTTGTTCATCTTTTACAACCATATAAAGGCTCATTGAAGTCGTGGAAATAATAGTTTATTAACCATATATATACACTCAAGCAATGTATAAGGCTAACGGAAAGCAGGGGAATGAGGAGGAAAACATTTAATGAGTGAGATTCCCAATGTCATAATAGGGGCTAATCCAAAGTGTGAATTCAGTTGCCATCATTTCTATCAAGTGGTTCCCTTTGTCAAATACCACACAGTAAGGGGTGTGTCAGTAGCGAACTATATTTGGGTTGTATACAGCTACTATTTGAGCCATAGATTGTGTAGATCACAGTAGTATTGGTGGGGGGATTCTACATCTCGAGTCAATTACAGATATAAAATCTAAATCAGATTGTACAATTGTGGGAAAATTATGGGAGATACCCCTATATATGGAATGTTCATGGGTAACTCAAGGGCACTGGTCCGGTTGCAACTGCCAGGGGTCAGTTCAGTTGTGTTGCCAGTTGCGTGCCAGTTATGCAACTGGACCTTAAAACACTACCTAGCTTAGCACATCAGCTATAGCTTGGAGCCAATACAAAGCAGGAGCTCTGGCAACACTAGCTGTGTTTGTCCCAAATTCTAGAATGCTGGAGGGCCCTCAAGCTATCAGAGTTCCATCAATAGCATTTCCCACAGATTCATGCTGTCATCTTCTCTAGATGATCTTGATGATGCTGAGTATCATCGACAACATGACAAGTTCTATGGCATTGAATCCCTTGATGTGGGAAAAGACAATGAAAAATGAGACAAGAACTCAACAATGAAGGTCTTGGACATGCCTGGAATTGGAGAGAAATCCACTACCCAACCTGCTTCGAGTTGATCACCTTCCAGTATGACTTCAATCCCAAAATATAGTATTGAGAAGATTTCTTGTCAAAATTGGAATACACGAACCATCTTGAGAAATAGGAATCTTTCTTTATTTCAGTCACTGGCAGAACATCTGGACTGCATCTCTACCTACAGCATGTTGGCCGAAGACTGGGTTATTTGTCGTCCAATAGATATGGTCATGGAAAAGAAGGCTCTACTAGTTTTTGATCTTTTTGATGGATCAGTTCGATGGCCTGGTTGATAGTGCGTCACCTGGGATGTGGTTGCTTTGCCAGGCCCAGCATTTACAGTGCAAAGCATATACAGGTAAATGGTGTCGACACAGATCAAAAACCAATTAAATACCTTTTGTGCAAGGGTCTTGAGGAAGGTCATGAGGAAGTCGTTAGAATCACTGTGAGGTTGTGCTGACATCCCCATTGGTCAAACTTATGGTTGGATTTAGGTCAGAAATCTGGGTTTTCAGAGAACATGAATGGGGAGAGAAAAATGGATTGACAGCGGAGACGTGCAATTCTGATGACAAAAATTCCTGCATGAGCTTGAAGTACCTGATGCCATGTGTTGCCACACTTCAGCATGATCTTTCGAAAGTTAGACGGACACTAAAAGTCAGTGTGCCATACTTTGTGCTTGTAACCAGTGAGTGTTGCAATTGTTCTCCTACATGCTGTGAACTCAGGCCTATAAAAATGTTGCTTTCTATGGTGCAATTAGGATGTCTAATCAGAAGATGGACAAAAGCATTAATTAGTCCTCCTAAAGCTTCGTCTAAAAGAGATTGCTCAGCTACCTATAACTCAGCTTCTATTTGAGGAGGCTGGGACAAAAGCAGGAAACCAGAACAAGTGGATTTGGAGATTGGGAATCGCCAGGAAGAACCTAGGTATGGAGGTGATCTCTGAAGTTCTGGTGGAAGAGTTCTGGATGTTCTGTTGGAAGATCTCCAGATATGACGACCTTCTTAAGCAAAAGCTTGGTTGGCATAAATGAACGTTAGGAAAATAAATTTACAAACTCGACACTTCTGGGGTGAATGACCAGGAGAACGGCAACAAGGACAGTGGAGGAAGAGGTTGTCTTCTAGAACTCCTGAGATAGAAATACTAGGTCGTCCAAGTAGGCGGAAGACCAGATGACAACTGGTGGGACCTTTCAGGGTCTCCGAGGGATCCGTTATAGAGACCTATGGGGTCTCTATTCGAGTATACTCCTTTTTTCACGCATTTTACATAGTCTCCCCTTCCTCCTTCACTCCTTCTGGACCTGCTCTTTGCGGTCTGGACCTCTTTCTCTCTACTCCAGACCTACTCCAGGTACTCCTGTATGCCCAGGCTTACCTATGTAAGACCGGTTTGCGCTTGTCGCAGACCGGACATTCCTTTACTTACCTTATGTTTCTTTTTTGTTTTGTTTGTGTTTGTTTTGGGTTCGCTACAATTAGTTAGATTGTAGCTACACAGTCCCGGGTATGCCCGGAGACTATAAAAGATATTTATCAAGTGTTGGCAATACAGTTTACCGCTATCTACCTCTTACCATTTATTCGCGAGTCATCTCCCTTCACCTTGTAGCTCCCTACAGAGCTCTCCTTTACCGTCTATCACACTGCCAACCTTCCAGACTACTGTTCCTCCTTACTGGACCACGACCAGACTATCGCCAGCACCCCCGGACTACATCGGACTGCAGTTCTATGCTGTTCCCTGCATCGAGGAAGGCCACTGGACTCACTGGACCCCTTTAGAATCGAGCCTTTCGCAAGGTGAACCCTGATCACTACCTGGCTACACTTGTAGTTGGGTTGTTGTCTGAGCCCAGTGAGTAACATTCTCCATATGGGTACAGCGAGCCTGACATGAATACAGCCAAAGCCCACGAGAGCCTCTGCATTGGGCCTGACAATATGGGCAATGTAGAGCATGGTTGGGCCCAAGGCATACCGGCCGCTCATATACGAGCGGGCCCATTTCACTGAGAGTGATACAGTCTCTGTTGCATATGGGCGGGTCAATTCACCCCACCCTGACCCCGACTCCATAGCATAACGGAAGGGCCCATGTCCCCAGGGAGACCTCGATCCTGTAGCTTATGCACGGGCCCATGGCGACTGGTGACCCTGACCCATAGCTTGTGGACTGGCCCATGTCCCTGCACTGACCCCGATCTCTTAGTATATCTCTCCAAGACGACCACGACCCCATAGCTTGTGGATGGGCCCATCTCTCCACGCTGACAATGATCCCGTAGCTTATGGACAAGCCCATCTTTCCATAATGACCGAGACCCCGTAGCTTATGAACACGCCTATCTCTCCAAGCTGACACTGCCAGTGACCCCGCAGCTTATGGACGGGCCCATCTCTCCAGGATGACCACGACCCTGTAGCTTATGAACGGGCCCATCTCTCCAAGCTGATACCGACCCCACAGCTTATAGACAGGCCCATGTTCCCGCATTGACCCCGACCCCGTAGTATATGGATGGGCCCATCTCTCCATGATGGCCCCGATCCTGCAGTAGATGGACGGGCCCGTCTCTCCACTCTGACTCTGACCCCGCAGCTTATGGATGGGCCCCTGTCTCCAGGGAGACTCAAAACTTGATCCCTAGCTTATGCACAGGCCCCTGGCTACATGGTGACCCTGACCCGTAGCTTGTGGACTGGCTCATGTCCCTGGCACGCTGACCTCGATCCCGTAGTCTATGGACTGGCCCATGTCACAAGGGTGACCTCGACCCCGTAGGTTATCAACGGGCCCATTTCTCCAGGCTGACCCCGAGCCCATAGCTAGTGTTTGAAAGTCCGGTCTTAAGACCGATAAAAGACCGATTTGTAACTGAACCCGACCAACCAAGACTGGACCTTAGTAAGTGGTCCGGTCTTGCTAAGTTTCATTTGGTCGTCTCAGTCTTTTGATTTTTGAAATTTTCAAAAAACCGGTCAGGACCGGTTGAGGCTGGTCTTTTGAGGTAACCCCTATTGTCCCCTATTTGGGACTACATATGGGGATTTTCCCTGATTTTCCCACATTTTTTTGATTTTATTTGAGTCAGTTATGATATATCTGATAATATATTGACATGGAGGTCGATATTGGTCATATCTCAGTCACGTATGGGTCGAATGACGTCATTATTGGCTCTAAATTTATATAGGGGCTATTGCTACATTCGCTACAGCCACTGCCAAGCCTGCCGATCATAGCCGAGATCACCCATCTCAATACTTTTGTTGGTCTACAGACCTATTATTCGATGAAATATTAAAATGATCATATCTCCAGATCATGTGAACTGTTTTACATAACAAAAAAGAAGAAAATACTTCAACAGTACGTTGTTTTACCTACAAACCCATTTGGAACAATGTAGAGGAATGCAAAGAAAAGCATCGAAATGACTGGGAAACCAAGGGTTTATTCCCCGAATACAGATTCACTCTGGCTAGAAAGACGTTATCAACGATGGAAGGATTGCAAGGAATGGTACAATTCCATGCCAGCTGAAGAAGAAGATATGAGGACACACAATAGTTTGTAGGTAAAACGATGTACTGTTGAAGTATTTTCTTCTGGTACATAGGTATCCAAGAAGCCGTCGTAGTCAAGATTTGGAAAATAATGGAAATTTCAAATACGGGGAAAGGAATCATCTCGAGAACCATCCGCGAATCTAGGTGCGGGATAGTACCAAATGGAACAAGAAATATAGAAAGGAATTTGGAAAAGAACATATAGCTGAGTGAAAGAAGATAGTTCGTTCACTATATATGAATGTCTAGGTTGTACTCTCTTGTATTGGTTAGTGAGTAGCTCTCTTTTTTTGTCTTGGACGTAAAGTCTAAGAGCCGGAGGTAGAGGCTACACTATTGAGAGTGAGGTGTTCTCGACGTCTGTCCCATAGGCATTTAGCCACTGTTTTTGGGTCACAGTCAAGGTGTCCAATACGAGAGGTGTGTCAGTACATTCATAGAAAAAGACATTGTTTTCAAAAGTGGAAGCGGAGAGTACTATGTCTTCGTGTTGTAAGTAATCGTTCATCCAATTGCAGTGAAAGGATTAAGAAGAAGGAAAGAATGAAGGGCAAACATAGGGTTTTCTCACGTATACTTTTCCCACCGTTCTGCATCGAATGCACGGTTCCAGTCCTGTATAGTGGGGATTTCATATCTCTTCCATTCCAAAGTACTTTCCATCCTGAAATTTTGATGAAGAATGGAGTAGCGGAACTCCTGACACTTGTAGGGAGCGAGAGGGAAGTGGTCTCTATGTAAAACTTCGTAACCTGCCCAATGGATTGGACAGTCCTCGACGAAAGAGTCATTATAGTGTTGAGTTGGAAAGGCCCAGCCTAAAGAGGTGTATATCAAGAAGAGAGATTCGTCGCGGAAAGACATAGTATATTGAATATTGCACCTGTGGGAAGGATCCCAGAAAAGATGAGGGAGCTCCGGTTGTATAAATTTGACCGGGAAAGCGAGATGATTGGTCTGTTGGACACAACTAATGTTGTGGTTCAAGGCTGTACCAGGCAAAGAAATAGTGTCCGTAGGCCAGATGGAGGGATTGTCGAGATTGTGAGGTCTAGCCGGAAGTGGTGGCTGAAGTGTGTGAACGAGGAGGCGGGACAGAACTAATATTTCAGTGTGAGGCCTAAAGCCTTATATACAAGTGTGTGTATTTGTACATATTATGGTATGGAATGTTTGAAGATCATTCCAGAAGATCATGTGATAAGTTCACTCATCATGATCAGTCAGCTTGATCAATAATGATCAGTAAGCAAAGATGTAGCCAATAGTGTATAAAGCTCTTATCTACATCTAATCTACATTACATAAGTGTAGATGTGTAGATAAAAGGTCTAGACAAGTTCTAGACTGAACAATCTTTATACTATAAGAATTGAGTGAATAATGATCGTTTTAACACCCTCGAGCCTTGTCATCGCCCATTGCCCTGAGGACATTGATGAGGATGATCTTCTTGTTGGCCTGCGTGACGATTTCCTGGGAGGATGGAGTCATGGAGTGAGTGAGAGGGATGATTGGGGATGTGGAGTAAATAAAGGAAAAATGAGCACAACAGGCGACGTGCCTTTAATGTTGTGGACCTTCCACCCCTCACCCTCCACAAGCTAACTGAGCCAACAATTTCGAGTCCACATGTTGGCACATTGGAAGCTGAAATGGAACTTTTTTCATTGTCGGTCGTTTAATTGAGTGGAGCGGGAATTGCCAAGTCTCTGATTGGCTCTGATGTCAGCTTCGGTACCGCAATACAACAAATCCAAGCCAAGTTCTCCAGCCACTCAGTCACCGCACCTCCAATGCATTCTTTTGCTTCCCTTCATTATGGCCAAACACGTTCAATTTTTGCTGCCAGGTAAACTCCCTCATCTTCAATCCATTTACAATCAATCTTCTTACAACGTCGTAGCTTCTGTGAGGTCTGATTCAAACCACAGCTTAAGCTCGGCAACCTCTTTTGTTGATTGTGAGGACCATGTAGGCGCCACATCGGGTAAGTTGTCCTTTGATTCGCCAAACCAACCTCATTCTAATAGGAATTTCAGCTCCAACTCAGAACATTTGGAGCTCTCAACTGGAATGGGCCTTTATGGTCCACATCCCAATGCCCCCTCCATTCTTCATTCCTCAGTCACCCTCAATCAATGGGAAAGAGTCAAATTTGCGTAAGTCTTTTGTTTCTAGATTGATGTATGCTAAAGTCCTGAATGTTATAGACTTTGAATTGTCTACCCCCGCCACATCTGTTGTCAATGGACTGCCGCAGTGGGCATTGGCGGCTTGCATCCCCCCACCTTTCTTTGAGCCCCTCCCAAGGTCAGACCAAGACCCCATCACATTCCCTTCCTTTGGCTCACCATTTCCGATGATAGAGTCCCCACACCACCCTGGCTTTGGTCATCTCCTCCCCAGTTCCACCCCACAGATAGAGTCTCCACCCCGCCCACGTTTCGGTGTCCTCTGACCCCATCCCCAGAAACATTCGCTGGGATACTAATCCCATCGTCTCCCCAGTTCCACCCCAAAGATAGAGTCTCCACCCCACCCCCATTTTGGTACTGATGCCACCACCTTCTCAGTTCTACCCCGAAGATGAAGTCCCCACTCCACCCCCGTTTTGGTCACCCCTGACCCCATCCCCCAACGCGATCCTATCCCCTCCCCAGTTCCATCCAGACGATAGAATTCCCACCCCGCCCCCGTGTTGGTCACCCTCCCACAATGCATTCACTGGGATACAGATTCCAGTCCCTTCCCAGTTCCATCCAGACGATAGAGTCCGCACTCCGTCCCCGTTGTGGTCACCCCAGACTCCAGATCCAGCCTATTTGCTGGGATACCAATCCCATCACCTCCCCAGTTCTACCCTGAACAGGGAGTCCCCTCGCAACCCCCATTTAGGTCACCTCCAACCTCCTCCCCCGCAACATTGGCTGGGATATCCATCCCATCACCTCCTCAGTTCCATCCTGACGATGGAATCAGCACCCCACCCCTGTTTTGGTCACCCCAGACCCCATTCCCTGACCTACACACTGGGACACAAATCCCATCCCCTCCCCAGTTCCACCCTGAACGTGGAGTCTCCTCACTCCCCGGGAGCTCTGTAGGTCACCCCCAACCCCATCCGCCAGAACATTCGCTGGGATACCCATCCCATCGCCTCCCCAGTTCCACCCCAAAGCTCAAATTGAAGGATCGATATCCCGACCGGATCGACTGCCTTCAGCCTTCGACCTCGGGTATCCAAAGGTTCACATGGTCCGCCGGGCTCACATCCAAGAAATTCTCAAGGCCGACTTTGACAGTGAGTTACTACATATTTCTCCTCACAATTAACGCTAATATATTGGCAATGTGTTAGGGGATAATCTTGAGCGTGATCGTCTAGCTGCAGCCGGAGTGGATGTTAGAGGAGTACCTAGCTTTGGTGAGTTCAACACAACAGAGATCCCTGTAGGAAAATGAACATCCCAATTCAATAGTATTTGGTTATGCCTCTGAAATAGATCGCGTGCTTGGGGAGTCCTGCAATGTTCGGCCTTTGCCGACATCTCAGCAGGACCGCCAGACTGCCCTCAGTGGGGCCTGGACAGCCTTCATCAAAGCGTCCAAGCGCAGGCAGGAGTTATTGGTAAGGCAGCTCACACTATTGGATGCGGCAGATATAATCATAAACAATACAATTGTAATTCCTTAACCATGTCTCTTATCTCTACTTAGCTATGAATAGATAACAGGATACCTTATATTCCAGGCTGGACATATAGCTACATGTAAGCCACATGATTCATTGGGAAATGCCAATGCCAAGGCAGGATTGTGTGACGAGACCTCATGTGTGACAGAACTTCTTTGTAGCTCTGATAATTGGCAAGCTTTCCGCTGGCCTTTGTCGATTTGGCACCTCTTCATCATCTCTAGCTGGTGTTCTTCTCGCTCGGTTAGATCGACGCGGAGTCATCGGGTCCAAGTCAGCTTCACCATCAGACTCCTCATCACCAACCTGAGGTGGGTTCGGGATCATCCATGCTCGGTCAGATGGACTTTCATCTGATGGAGCTTGATTGCGGTATTGGATTGCCGCTAGATACAGGTTAATATATGAAACTTGAGGGAGATAAGATTACCGCTACCCTGATATTCGACAGGCTCCTGGGTTGCTTTTGGTTTTCGGACCGTCAATCTCTTCAATGCTGATTTCAATTGGATAGATGGTTTTTTTGCGCTCTTTGGCCTGCCGGGTTCAGGATTTAACTGATTAGAGCTGTATACCACCGGCACCGGGTGGTAAGCTCTATGAGAACGGTCTTCATATTCCAAATCCTGCTGAGTCCCGTCATTTGTGAGTCAGTTAATTTTGCTTTTATCAGTAGACAGTTGGGCAAAATAGGGATCTTTGCCTTGCCTCAGGTCGCACATCCCTCCGTGCTAAATTCACATTAGGTATTGAGGAGGCTGGCTCCACTTCCTTAGTCCTTTTTGCTATGGCCAGGAATGAAATCAGCGGTATCTATACAAATACAATGATAACCACAATGATAATGCACCTCCAATGGGCACCCCACTTTTTGGTTCTTTTGCCTGCTTTACTAAACTTGACATATAAATAGGATATTCAATGAGTATTGTAGATGCAGCTTACCCCCACGAGGTGGTCCACTTTGTCCCTTGGTTGAAGCTGGGAATTCTCGGGTTGATCCTAATCTTCGGTTCATTTGCCCTCTTTACTAACCTCGACATATGAATAGGATATTCGAGGAGTATTTTAGATGCAGCTTACCTCCACGCGGAGGTCCCACTTTGTCCGTTTGTTTTCGCTGGGAATGCTCGGGCTGATCCCAAGGCACCGAATCTGTCAGAGTCGATGTCCCCTCGGTGGGTTTGTAAGTTGGTTTGACTAAGCTTGGAAATGAGTTGTTCGGCTTGAAACAAGATTGCAATATCGCATACTAATAGCTCATCCCCCGGTATTCGCAATTGGTGCCGAATTGCCAGACTTTCATTTGAGTGAGCAGGACCTATGGTACCTATCGCTTTGACCATCAGCTGGGATATTATACTTACATTTATGCTACTCACTGAATGTCACTTTCTTTCCCAGCTGTCTTGATGTATCATTGTGCTGAGGCTGGTTTTTGGCACCCAACCCTCTCGAGAATGAGCTATTTTCGGTCAGCATCGAGGGAACCTGGCTCCTGTGAAAAGTACTTGCTTGGCCTGAAGGCTGGGCTTGTTTCTTACCCTCTACTTCCTTTCCTTTATCTTTGAGATATTTTCTTCTCACCAGGTGTCCTCGTCGATATCGCTGGTCTTCTCATCGCTGTGCCTGAGTTGGTCATTTCTGCTTTGGATCCCTCAGCCTCGTTGTCTGTGTCGAGAGTTTAGGAATGGGCCCAAGCTGCATCCCTCAGCTGAACTGCCCTTGGTTGATTGTGATTAGGTAGTTTGTCGGGGTGTTCCTCGGCTTCATTGTCGTCTACATCCATATATCGAGATTTCACTGGCTTTTTGGCTCTCTTGGACTCCCGAACCCGCTGTGTTTCATGTTCTTCATCAGAAGTATCGAGAGGTTCAACCAATTCCTGAAGTTGATTGAGCGTATACCGGAAGGCAAACACGTCTTCTGGGCAGTTTTTCTGTCTGTCCCAAATGAACTCCAGAAAGCATCTGGCCTCGCCAATCTTCAAATGGCTTGGGCCGTCAGGGAAAGAGAAATTTTTGGGAAGATGACGTTCCAGGATTAAGTCATCTTGAAATTCCATGAGCTTCTTGAAAGGTGTCGAAGCCTTCGGATTCCTGGTAGCTTGTCCTAAATCGTAATCAACTGAGATCAGTGACAAAGCCTAGACTACCCAGCAGCAACCAACTTACTGTAGTGGGCAGTTAGAAGGCCGTGTACCATGTCCTAAAGGTCCATTCGATTGCATTGCCGAAGCTCAGGGATCCAAATTGTGCCGTCGTCATTTGTGACTCTGTCGATGGCTGCATTGTGACAAGGTCTTTTCGGCTGCTTTGAGCTTTGTTCGACCGGCCCTGAATCTTGAACATTGTCGGGGCCAACATCACCGGAGTCCTCCATAAAGGCTTGAGAAATGTACTGGTCCCACTGCTCTATAAAGTCTCCAGTGTGTTGGAAACATGGACCATCGTTGATGGCATGATTGAAGTCGAAGCTGGCAAAAGTCAATAATCAGACGGCTTTTTGGAGTTCCATTACCAACATGTTCGAAAAAAGTCCCTTCTTGTCGTCTTTCCAACCAGTCAGAACGACCATTCGAACTCGCCCCCACTTCCACATTTCTTTGGTGAACTGCTGCATGATCTTGCCAACACCTTGCTCGGCAAACCTAAAAAATCTGTTATGGATTCCATCGCATCTTTGCGCGCTCAAGCAAACTGCTCACACTGTCTGGGGTGGAATTCTCATTCCAATCCTGGGTGATTTGCTCAGCTCAAGCCATCTCGCTCGGGATAAGCTCTTCGATCGCATCAGTGGTGGCGGCCTGATAATTGCGGACCATTTCTGGGGTACCAAGAATAACACCATACTGTTGCTCCAAGATCTCATTGATCCTGGTCTTCTTGTAATAAACAACAACCCTATGGAGAGCCCACGTTGGTTCGGTAAAAAAAATCATCTTTTTCTTGCGTCCGTCTTTGCTTATGCATCCATTTTAGATATGCCTTGGGCCGCATTTTAGCCAAGGTTGAATGATAGAAACAATGGTACTGATACATACCTTTAGCCGAATGCCCCACTATTCTAACGGGCACTTCAGGTGACCTGGGCCAGGTGGCTCTTAGCCACTATCTTTCTGCGCAAAATAAACTATTGTGGGATTCCCACAAAATTGATGTTGTCTGAAAACCATTTTTGGAATGTTGGGATGAATTATGTCAGAATGGCCAAATTTGTGGGACTTCCACGAGGGACTCCCACAAATTAAAAGTGTCTAAAAACCATTTTTAGAAGATTTGAATGCATTATGTCAGCATGACCAAATATGTGGGAGAGTGGGAGTCCCACAAAATTAATATTTTCTGGTAACCTCTTTGGAAACATTTTGATATACCTATCAACATTATACTGGAAGTTTTGGACAATTGGAATGTAAAGTGTAATTAACAACTGTATCAATTTTTGAGTCGTCAGGTGAGTAGAAATATTGAAATCAATCATATCACTGAAACTCATCTAATCTTAATGCATCTTATTTATTATCTAGAGAAGAATACTTTATGTAGGAATTTCTCAACAATGGAGTAGGAATGGAATGTAGCACTCTAATAGGACTCCCTTAGTACTGAAAGGGGACTCCCTCACCACTAAAGTGGGACTCCCTCAGTACTGAAGTGGGGGTCCCTGTATCCTTAGTGGGACTCTCTTGACACTAGTGGGACTCCCTTAATACTCATGTAGGACTCCCTCATTACTTGAGTGGGACTCACTCTACTATCACTGGGACTTCCATAGTACTCGAGTGTAACTTAGCACTCAAGTGGGACTCCCTCTACCTCTCTCTGGGACTTCCTCTCTCAATGAGAATCCCTCAGCACACTTTGTGTATGACAGATTTTCCAAGATATCATTTAATCTAATCTAATTTGATCAAGAGAGATAAGATGTACATAATACCAAAAGTGAATAATAGACTTGCCTTTTTGGGAATATATTTTCGCAGCTTTGAATACAATCCCCCTGTCTTGAAAAGGGCATCCTCCTAGATGTCTAGATAAGGCAGCAATTGCCATTGGTGAATATTGACCAATCAGAATGCTCATATCGCCGGGGTTTTGCGACCATTTTGATCATATCTCAACCAGATTAAATTAGATAGATAAATTTGTTGCACCATTAAAATCACAAAAACGGAGGCATAGTACAGCTTTTCTGGTGACACCAAAATAAACTAACGAGTTTCCTTTTTTGGAATATATTTTCACAGCTTTGAATACAGCCCCTGTCTGGATAGGGGCACTTGTGTACCTACATTACATCAGCTGCCACAATCTGGAAATATAATTACATGTACAGTCAATTGCACGGACATAGTTTGAGTTGTCGGAAATGCGCCAGTAAAAGGGATAACCAAAACATTGTGTAGCAGGTGGTGGCAATGTGAGATCAAAGATGGGGTGGTACTGGAATATCTCTAAGTCAGAGCTGGCCGGAGAGCCAGATGATTCGCTTTTGAGATGATACAAAGGTTAAAAACAATCAAACACATCGGAAAAAAAAGGTTACTCACTTGTTGAAAACCACTATTGTAGAGGAATCATCATGAGCAAGCGAAGACGAGGTCCTATTCCAGTCAACAAGGATCTCGGATGCTTCTTGCTGCTCTCTGAATGCTCAAACAGCCAGACAGAGTTTGCGACGGTAGTGGTTGACCAGTGCAGTAAAATGGCCACCTGTTGTGAGATCAATGACGATGTGACCACAGTTTGGGCACTCGAAGGTGTGAAATCCATGAAAGAGTGAAACAGAGAGGATGCCATGGTTGTACAGAACAAGGAAGGCAGGCTCTGTCCCCATTTCAAGGTATTCAGCAACCTTGTCAGCTGGAAGAAGAGCTGCACGATGTTGGGGGAGGCTGCCAGATGACGAAAGAGAACTTGAACGGCGAGAAATGGCAAGAGAAGAAGCCTCGCCATTTCTGCAATGTGGATGTTGACGTGATCGATCATTAATACTGCCCGAATTGGGTGATAAGATAGTACTAAAGC
The DNA here is from genome assembly GCA_038092035.1 of Leccinum disarticulatum. Taxonomy (NCBI): domain Eukaryota; kingdom Fungi; phylum Basidiomycota; class Agaricomycetes; order Boletales; family Boletaceae; genus Leccinum; species Leccinum disarticulatum. The sequence continues at coordinate 25,781 of JBBPPQ010000045.1, forward strand.
TAAAAGATGGATCACGATGATAAAAGTCCAGGAATTCTTGTGTCGTTGTCGTGCCATATGAAGACCGTGAACCTGAAGAGGTGGATGGAGTGTCAGATGCTACAGTATCAACTTGAAACTGGGATGTAAACGGATTCATAGTCTCCAATGCAAATAAGTTTATGGATAATGATAGGCCTGGGGCCCAGGGGCAGTCTATAGGTCGGTAGTATACTACACAGAATAAGGAGAGGGAGGGGAAAGAGGGGAAAGGACAAAAGAGACTAGCTAGACCATCAATCTGCCTTTATACGAGGATACATTGGGGCGGTCATGCATGGTGATGTCATCAAATTTCCCCCATTGAGATTGACCACAAAGTAAGTATCTAGGTTAGTCCGGCAGGTCAACTTTTGGGACACTTTCTCTCTATGCCGAGTGTTGAAACATTGTATTGCAGCTACTACTCACAAACTCGACCGGGATGATACTCTAACTTGGTTCTGTCCCAAGATGGAAAAAAAAAGTAGGACCTCTGGTACCCGCTAGTGTAGCATCATAACTAGGGTGAGTGTTTGGGATTTGCCGTATGCTCACCTCTTGGCTTCATTTGACCATATAACATAATTTCCAAGTGTATATATGACATATATTGAAAATATCGAAAACCTGTTCGCATTTTTGATCCCTTAGGGTTATCACCTTATAAAAAATGTCCCCAAACAGGCTTTATGTAGCTTAATAAGATACCACAATCTCAGGAGTCCAATATGTCAGCATAAAGTTTATACAATGTTCTCCTGCTGGCTGAATCTTCGGTTCTGCAAGGTTCCAAACTTGTTCTGCTGGTTATCAAAGATGTGTGCATGTGGATATTGTATATGTAGATATTTCCAATGGTTTACAATTTGTACTAGACCCATCTCCATCATCCTACAACATATTCTCGAGTTTTTCACATATATATATATTTCATCTCTGGAGATGCATACATTGTCAGGGCAATGGTTGTCACCTCTGGGACTGCTGTATCAAACAATTGTGCAAGCTATAATATCATGTGTATGATATGTTTTGCAAATCTTCAAAATCTCCGATTAAATCATTCACTACATCTCCAAATTCAATTCTAAAAATAGACTAAAATCATGGAAGGTGTGTTTTCAGCACACCCAGAGGGTACAGACATTGCCCTAACAAAATATGGATTGGGACACATTGAATATATATATAAGTGAAAAAGTCGAACATATGTTATAGGATGATGGAAATGGATCTAGAGCATATAGTAAACCGTTGGAAATATCCTAATATACATTATCCACATGTCTGCCATATTTGGTAACCAGCAGAGCAGGTTTGAAAACTTATAGAATCAAGAATGCCAGTAGGAGAACATTGCATAGAACTTTACACTGACATATTGAGCCCCTGAGATTATGGCATCTTATAAAGCTATATAAAGGCTATCTGGGGACATTTTTATAACTTGATAACACTAGAGGATCAAAAATGCAAACAGGTTTTCGATATTTTTGGTATCACCAGAAAAGTTATAGCCCCTGTTTTTGTGATTCTAATGGTGCAACAATTTTATCTATCTCATTTAATCTGGTTGAGATATGATCAAAATGGTCGCGAAACCCCAGCGATATTAGCCAATGACAATTGCTGCCTTAGCTAATCAGATAGGGGGATGCCCCTTTCAAGATAGGGGTTGTATTCAGACCTGCAAAAATTTATTCCCAAAAAGGAAACATCATTATTCCTTTATGGTATTATCAATATCTTATCTATGTTGATCAAATTGATTAGATTAAATATCAAGTGATGAGATTAGATTAAATGCACTATGACATCTTAAAAAATCTGTCATAACTTAAAAAATCTGTCATAACTCAAAGTGTAGTGAGGGAGTCCCACTGATAGTCGAGCAGGCGTAACGCCTGGCGAGACTCGAAGACTGAGGGATCTAGAGTTCGACGAGGAGGATCTCACGAAGAGTCGCTTCACTCGAAGACTAAGGACACACCCGAAGTGGGCAGAGGCTCGAAGGTACTGAGGGGCGAGGAACTCGAAGGGAGGCAGAGAACTCAGGTGATATTCCAAGTAGCTCTAGCTTAGGGTTACAAGATGAGATGGTACTCTATATATACTAATGAGATGGAATACAAAGGAATCACAAGGAAGGGACGCGTCATCCGCAGTATGGATGATTAAGAAGCTGCGGAGGATTAGTGATACAGATGACGAAGCGATGGTGTCATCATGAGTCAGAAGGATAGGGAAAACTCAGAATGAAGACGGAAGAAACAGGGATTGGGGATCGGGGAAACTAGAACATGAGATGCGAAATCGCCCGAGGTCTATGATACAACGTGAATACAATGTAAAGGTGATAAGCATAGCAGAGAGAGAGGGAGAAGAGATACATAGAGAACTCAGGAGACGATCGTAACATCCCACTTGAGTGCTAAGGGAGTCCCATTGTGAGTAGTGGGACTTCCACTAGAAATAGAGGGAGTGCCGGACTGAGATGGAGTGAGGCATGAGCGGAGTCACAGTACAATGTCTTCGGACAAGCGACATAAGCGAGAGGCAGCACATCCTCTCTCCACCATGTCACTCATCTGCCTTGCAGTGCATCTTCACGCATTTCAGCACCTGGCACCCACGCACCACACCCTGCCTCCATTTCCATTCCAGCTTCCTTGCAGCTCACTCTCTTGGGTCCGGAGTAGTGTCTAAAGGTCCAGTTCTAGGACCGACAAAAGACTAAGGACCGGACTGAACCAGACCAAAAAAAGACCAAAAAAGACCAATTTTTTCAGTCTGGTCTTTGCCAGTTTCACTTGGTCTCAGTCTTGGTCTTTTCAATCCTCAAAAATAAAAAGACCAGTTAAAGACTGCTCGCAACCGGTCTTTTGGGGGCACCGATGTTGCCCCCTATTTGTACATATATCGAAGTATTTACCCCTATTTGTGCATATTTTTACAATTTACTTTGAGTTAGTTATGCTATTTACAACAATATATCGACATCAAGGTTCTAGATTGGTCATAGCTCACCCGCGTATGGACCGATTTACGTTATTATCGGCTCTAACTTTACATAGGGGCTATAGCCACATATGGTACAGCCACCGCTAAGCCCCCCGATCGCTTGTGGAGTGCATTCTGATTGATCTTTCAAGCTGTCTAAAGAGCCATATTGCATCAAATCTTAAAATAATCATATCTCCATCCAGTGTAAACCACTTTACATAAACAAATTATCAGTAGAAAGCCAAACACGAGTTCTATTTTTGGAGTGTACAAAGACCCGGTTTTGGACCGCAACCGGACCGATAAAAGACCGATTATCGGTCTTTTTCAATCTTGGTCCAGTTTTTTTCATATCAGAAATTTTCTAGGACCGGTCCGGTCTTTTCCAAAAAGGCAAAAGACTGAACCGAACCGGACCTTTAAACACTACCTATCGATGCATGCATGGGGTGTTTTGGTCAACCTTTATACTGCACCAATTGCTGCAGGGAAGAGCACAAGAGGAGTCCATTAATTAGACCTAGGACATGGCGGGGGCTGTTGTCCTGAGATAGGACACATAAGCAAGCATGTTTGGAGGTAAAGCCTAGTCCAATTCCAATGGATGACAAAGCATGGGAGGACTGCAAACCAGAGGACCGACCTCCACATCTTAAGCCACCATCCAGGACCGATTATCTGACGGTCATCGATGTTTCGGGAATACACTTTGTCAATGTGAATTTCTTCAACTGCTACAATGTTGCCTGTTTCTGGTGACCTTGAAAAGAATGCACATGGCTTTCACTTTTCAAGTATTGGATGATTTCATTCTAGACAATCTGGAATGTGGTACTTCGGCAATGAATTATTACAGCAAGCTCTGACGGATGACTTCTAACGTATTTTCCCAACTCAGTATGTGAACCGACATTATCATTTGACATACTGACAGGGTTTCAGGACCGACATACCGAGTTGCTAAGAGTCACCCGACAATGGAGGCTACTCAAGTTGCTCAAATGGAACAGATTTGGCCACCGCTCGCGAGAGGCCGAAAGAGTGACCTAGCTGTGTTTTGTCTGGCATGTCCTCAACCAGGAATCAATGTCAATGCATCAGATGAGGACCTGTCTAAGTGAGTTTCACTCTGTGACCTCAATTGATAAATTTGTTACAATAACATTCCGATAGTTGGAAATACTCCCGAACTTTTGTTATGGATGGAAATTTCAAGGCTGAACATTTGCATGATCAAAATTCCGAGGATCAAGTTTGACTGATGGATGGGCTCGTCTATATGGTCTCTCGGTGAGAATACCAAGAATACCTCAAAGTGACTCATCATTCTTTGGAGGTGAGTATTCGGCAAGGTTTCCTGAATTCAATTGTGAGATTTGGTTTAGAGGTCGACTTGCAATAATCATCAGGCTGTTAACCAGGCAAATGCCAGTCACGGAAGGTTACAGGCTACCGGTATTGGAGCTACAGCTTGCTCTCGGCATGGCTGCTTCGTCCCTCATTCCATAGTAGACTTTCAAAAGGTTTCAGGTATGGGCATTGTCACTGATTTCACCACCTAGCTTATTCGGACCAGACAGGTAAACATGGACTATTCATTGACAAATGCTTTGAAGCACAACATGCAAGGGATTTCTCGGGCGATCAGCTTCTACGATGTGAACTGCGCAAACACGAAACAACTCCATTTTCGGGTCGGAAAGAGTCGATTGATTGAGATTCTGAAGGACATGAACATTGTTCCGGGAATTGCCATTTGGCATGTTCATGGACACCAGGCATCGTGCTTTCCTCGGTATGCACCCCTGTTCATTGCTGGTGCTAGATGGGTTGACAGCGAGATTATCGAAACTTTGTGGTCGGTTCTGAATATTGTCTCCAGTTCCACTCGGGAAATGTTGTCACCAGTTTGGCAAGAACTTCTAGATTTCCAAATGAATGACTCCAACTTTGTGAAGATGGTATGAATGAGTAAGTGCTAGTGGCCTCATGTACCCGGATGATACAACAATATCTAACTTCATTGCCTGCATAGCTAACTTACTAACTTACTAACTTACTAACTTACTAAGGCTCTGTCCTGCAAGATTACTGAAGCTCAGAAATCATTCATTGCAGCTAGGTCCAAATTTTATGACTTGGATAGCGGGGTTTCGGATGCCGAAAAGACAAGAATGGCTTTGATGTTAGATTGCAGAAGGGTATGCTCCAATTTGTTACTCGGATGATGTATTAACTTGCCATTAAGCTCCGACTATGCGGGCCATGAAGCTCGGCATTTTAGAGGAGCTGCAACGTGGTTGGCAAAGGGTCTGAAGATTCAACAAGCTCAAATCGCTCTTAGACATGATGTCCGAGGGATCACAGCTAGATCAACAGAACTCCAGAAGTTAGCATTGGCCCGCTGGGCCAACAGGCTGTCTGCAGAACTCTCAGGATTTCTAGCTGAGGCTCCCACATATTTCCACATGACTCTTTGGCCTGATGATGCAGAAAAAACTTTGGAAGCAAATGACTTCATGGATGTTCAGAATGCCCCAAGCAAGCATCCTTGCCATTGCCATCCAATCTTGGCATCACAAGATGTAAATATCTAGGTGCCGAAACACTGCTGTCCTTGGAGCTGAGGCTTCGCATTGGTCAGGCAAAAGATGCTCTACATGAAATCAGACTAGCATTAGCAGACAAGGTGGTCTTATTTTGGACCGAAGTTCAGCATGCAAAGGGCCAATCAAGGAGTACTAGGGTGTGGGGAAAGGTGCACGCAGCCGATGCTATAGTCACTAGGCATTCCGCAACATATTGGATTTGCCGTAAAGCTATGGTTGAACTGAGTGCCGATGAAGAATTGTTGGACAGGTTTCAGGTATTGAAGGATGAGGACCTGAAAGTAAGCACTGCTATGGCGATGCTGAATGCCCAAGACCATCAGAACTCCTCACTGCCTTGGTTCTGGACCATGGACATGATAAGCGCAGAAAGCGATAGGGAGTGGGATAACCACATAGGGACTTTGGGATCACTCTGGAGTCCACTGTGAGTAACCAAGAATGATATTGAGCGAATAAGAATAAGCTACTGACCTGGAGTCCACTGTGAGTAACCAAGGGAAACAGAACAGAGGACTCCGAGGCTAATGTCTAGTGGCTGTAAATACTGGCAAACAACTGGCAGCCACAATCAGCCACAATCAGCCACAACTGTGGGAAAAGTAAACACAACTCGAAGAAAAGAAGTATTGAGGTGTGTAGAGCGAAAACAAGGGTCTAGAGACTCGAGGAAAGAAAGTCAATAGGGTTATCGACCATGGAGAATCCAATGGTGATGGTTAGAAGTAGCACAAAGCACTAGAAAGTCTATAATGAAGTAAAACGATCAAAAGAGGGCGAAATCACCAAAAGTAACATCTACTCCTCCCTCGACGAACGGAGGGGCCTTCGGAAGTTGTCACGAGACGTGGATGACATACCTATCTGAGATCATCCTCAGTGCGCTTTGTTGAAGAAAAGAATAACAGATCTTCAGTGGTGCGGGGTCCTTACAGACTGGGGCTACACTGTCCTTCTCCCAGCAACCACCGATGAAGTGGTCTCTCACTCAGACACACCTCTGACCACCACCATGGCTCAGAATATCAGCTCAGAGAACCAAGTCCTTGTCAAGAACCGCAAGTCAGTTGGGGCATGGTCCAGTGCTGGTTCCAGTGTCACAGCTTAACCAGGAGCACGAAATCGTGGTCTTGAGTGCGAAGGATTGGAACAAGGATGAGAGACAATATATACAGGAGGCGTTACCACGAGGTTCAACTTGTTACTTTTGGTGATTTCGCCCTCTTTTGA
>JBBPPQ010000046.1:0-32536 GCA_038092035.1 Leccinum disarticulatum
CCCACCGACGTGCAGCTCGCCTGCGGAATCGGTGAGCTTGAGTCGTTGTCCTTGTTTTCGTGAGCCAGTCTGGTATCGAAGACGAAGATCCGGCGACGGCGCCGTTCTTGACAAGATGATGTGTTCGCTCATGAGTCAAGACACTTGAAAAACCATCTCACGTGACAAACAACCCGTCACATCAACACATACACACGCAAAGTAGTAACTTGGACTGGTCACTGCATCGAAACGTAGTAAGATTCACTGCGGAAACGAAATCCTGGAGGGATCTGATTGCACAATGGTCTGATTGGTACCTAAAATTGGATCAAAATGAGAATCACGCGAGGAAGCATCGCAGTTCTGTTTTTAATCCGAAGAGATGCCCGTTTACATAAGACTATAAATATCTTGACCCCTCAATGCTCATTGCATCCTCATCCTCGTTGCGTTGTCGCGTCGCTAGTCAGTGTCGTCCCGTCGTGCATCATGCTCATCCTTGTCCGAGTCGTCCTTCAAGTCGAGTCAACAGCGCGTTGCCACTTGCCGTCATGCCGTCGTCGCGTTGCGTTTGTGGTCGCCGTCACGTCGAGGGGGCGTGCGCTGGCGGCATGGTCGAAATTTGGGGTGGGGTGGGTGAGGGAGAGAGGCGGGCACCAACCTCGTCACATTTGACGTTGTTGTCATGTCAATTTGATATCATCGTCGTCTGTGGGCGAAATCTGGGGCGAGCATAGTGAGCGAGGGAGAGGGAGAGGGAGAGGTGGGCACGCACATCGTTGCCGTATCTCGCTGTCTTTGTCGTTGTCACGTTACCGACGAACTTGCTGTGTCGTGGCATGGGAGATGGCGGGAGTGGTGCCACCGTCGTCGCCTCTCGCGTTTTCGCGTGACAAGGGTCTAGAAAGATGTTGATCAGCCCTTTCCCGGCAGGAACGAGGGCGAAAAATATACGTACACATTCCGACACTCCATATCCTGAACGATACAAAGTGATCCTCAGTATCCGGAACGGAGAGGCAGCGTCACGCCTTCACTCACCTTCACTCACCCGTTCCTCCGCAGGGAAACGTGCGCGCAGTTGCTCAGCAAGTGAAACAGGAAGACTGGCGGCTCCGGACGCTACGATTTGAACAGTGCTGAAATCAGCAGTCGGAAATTTGGGATGATGTACGATTTGGTGGACCAGAGATGGGATGAGAGCTATAGTTGTGACTCGGTACCCTGAACAGTGAAGATGCCACGTCACCACGAGGATCCGAACAGTCAAAGAGCGGAACTCACTTGGAGATGCTTTCAAAACACGCTTCGGCATTCCATTCCGGCAGGATGACAATCGTTGTCGGAGCAAAGAAGCATTAGAACGTGGAGAGATGAAGACCGTAGGCGTGGTGAATTGGTAGGTCGCAGAAAATGACGTTCATACCATTCGGGCCGTTCCACGTGGGAGGCTTTTATTGGACTCTCATTAAGCAAGCAAGCTCGTTGGACGAGAGGGAAATGCGTACGACTTTAACCTCTGCTGCCGTGACAAAGACCTGAGCAATGCAATCGATAAGATTTCGATGCGATATCATGATAGCTGATAAAGTGATGTCAGTATTCCCGGGGAGCTACGCGCACGAGGACGACGTACCTTTGGTTAGACCGGTCGTCCCACTGGAGAACGATAGATGGGCAAGGGTATCGCGTTCGGCTGGTTGCACCGGTAACCGCGGCATCTTGTTGATTCTCGCCCTCGCGACGAGATCGGCATAGCTCGTATGACCCTGTGCGTCTTCTTTTATAATGTATATACGATCATTTGGGAGACCAGAAGTGAGCGCCAAATGGAGGAGCGTTGGGGTGACAAATAGGCGCGTAGGCGTTGCGAGCTTGAAGGTGTGCTGGAACTCGAAAGGGGTGGAGTAGGAGGAGAACATGACAAATGGGACGGTCATGACAAGCGCAGAGTGAAGGAGAGCTATACAGTCCTAGAAGAAGAGGTCAATGGGGTGGCATGTGCCCACGGAGAAGAGAAATCACCACGCAGTTCTCGCAGAGCACGCCGAGGAGTTCGTTGTTGGCTGCACTTATTCCGAGCCCGCCGAGCTCAACATCGGTGGCCATGGCCGTGGCTCCATTACGAACGACGGAAAGAGCGGGTGGCGCCCGTGATGGCGTTGATATGTAGAGGGGTAGTCGAGCCAGACGGCCTGGTCTGGACGAGCGAGCAGGACATTGTGCAAGTTTTGTGGGGGGCGTGGTTGGGATGGTGATGGTGTCGTGTTCGTCGCCACATTGCCGACGAACGGGCGCAACTTGCGAGAGGTTGAGCGTGCTCTGTCGAAGAGCATACCCATGTATTCATGGGCATGCGAGGAGGGCGTGTGAGGTCATGCGTATATGCATGGCACGTGCGTGAAAACGAAGACAAGGCGATCGAAGGCAGGCAGGGATACGAGTATGTGCATGCGTCGCAGAGCATCACGAGCGAGGGCGGGGCGGGCGATTGAAGGCGGGTGTCTATGCATATATGCGCGTGCAATGGCAGGGCCCGCGGGACAAGGGAGAAGATCAGCGTATCTAAACAAACGAAACGAGATCTAATTACCTAGTGGTTTTAAGCTTGAGGCTCATGGCGATATGAGATTATCGGAGTTGTCATGATGTATGCGATATCTGAAGCGAGAGCTTTAGGGTAGTAGCAGTCACAACGTGACGTGTAATGCGTCACAGTGACTCGGATTTAATTCGAAGTCACGGCGTTGTCGTGACTCCTCGTCCACGACCTTCGTGACCCGCGATCTCTGCGGTCGCGGTCACCATGGAGGATCTCGATGAGATTTACACTCCCGAAGCTCCTCTCGTCGACATCTTCGAAGAACTTGAAATAAAATCACTCACAAGCGTCACTCTCCTCGATTCAGACTCGGAATGTGATTTCCGCATCGCACAACTTGAAGATCCTTTGGACGTGATCCCCGTTCAAGTGTCCCGTGAGTTTTAATTATTGTTGACAGACATCTGACAATTAAATATTTTAGTGCGCTTTCGCGCGATTCTTGATGTCCACACCGGCCCGTGGTCCACCGTCGCGCAAGACTGCACACTGATACTCGCGAACGAAATTCTCACCGGCCACCTCGACCTCTGGACGCTGGTTCAAACGGACCTCACGCTTTGCGTCCAGACAAGTCTGTCGACCATTCACACCTCAATTCACCGCCTACAGCAGGTCGGGATGTCAGGTGCGTCTACTTTGATGCATTTGATTAACTGAGGCTCGGCTCATTGGACTCAGTTCCTGCTCAGACTGACGTCCCTGAGCTTAGCACACTCCTGTCCGAACCTGACACTGACAGCCTGCCGTTCCTGGTGATTAGAGGAGTAAGTCCACTGATTATATAATTTAGTTTTTGCATTAATTTAAACCGTTTCAGCTTCAAACCGTACCCTTCACCTACCTGGTGAGGGTACACCAAGCTGTCGACTACCTCCTCCGCTCTTCCGATCCCGTTATTCGGGAGGATTCCCTATATTCTTCATTCAATCACTGGAGCCTCCCGGTCTCGGCGGAGTCCCGCAGTCGCATCGAAGCGCAGACGACTTGGGAACCATCTTCGGGCTACCCCTTCATGCATATTATGCAAGGGTGCCATTGGTTTGAACGTCCGTCTATTATCCATATACTACGCTGTCTTCTTTGTGATGCCGATTTGGCCACTTGTATTGCCGTTCCAGAGGCAGCTCGCAGTCCCACCCAGCCTGAAGAATTATGGTTGATTGACCATGCAATCACCTTCACCATCAAGAAGATTGCTTTCGTTTTTGCTTGGGTACGTACGCTATTCATCCCACACTAATTTAACTAATCTAACTTTAGGTCGCCGTCGAGTTACGCGCGTTAGGTCTGACGTGCTACTCCTTCCGCACCCTGCCTGTCCTCTCGGCGGATCGCGTTCACTCCGTAGCGAAGGAATTTGCGCTTATCATAGAATTTCTAGATCGGGTCACACAGGAACGAAGCCCGTGTGGGGATGGACTTGTTGGGCTGTGCCGCAGGCTCACGATTTGAGATATTTTCACGATCTGATTGTCTTCGTGTACCTACTTTTGATTACCAACGAGCGTTACATGTCACGAGTTTCGAGTTTCAAACGTGACAAACTGACTCAATCCTGACTCAATCGTTTCGGTAACTCGGTCACACTCGGACCACCGAGCCTACGACAATGTCGTCAGTTGTACAACACACATCCTCGCCCCCTCGCTCAAGCAAACATCGTGTTTCGGGGGCACCATACAAGGGATCCGAGGGGATCCCTATGCATCCCACACCCAGTGGGAGAGCAGCTGCCGTTGGGAATTTGGACCCAAGCCAGTACCGGAAACTTGAAGGGCCCAGCGATTATGCCAAGGCCCTTCAAGCCGGTATCAAACGTCTGGTAGGATTGATTAAAATGTTACAATCACATGTTTGACGAGAACTGCCAGCAACTTCCGTTTGGTGCACACCCACCTCCAGACACTCTCCGGAAGGAGTTTTTGGATGCGTTATTGAAGAGGAATAAAGTGGCCAGGGAATATGCGGAAGCAGAGCGAAGATTTGAGGATTGGGAGATTGCCTTACGTCAAGTTCTCGGTAACAAAGAGCTTCAGGCGATATCCCAAGCACATGACGTCGCCGTGATCGACGACGCTGATACTGTGATGGAGCAGTTCCTTGCTGCCTTTACACGCATGAGGTTACGGGATTTTTGTTCGTCCAGAAAGATGTAGGGCATTTGTTGCCACACCTGCCTGACTAGTATCAGTGAGTTCTCTCAGCTCGTCTTGTGTACAACGCTGAGCAGGTTGCCACCAGGGAGTTTAGACATCTATTCATGTCATTCCCGTGTATGAAATACCAATCCAGTTGGTATCAAGGCTTCAGGCGCAGTCTGTTCTTTTGTTCTTCTTACTTATGTGAAACTCCAAATGTTGACACACACCGCACACTGCACTGCCAATCTGATAGTTGGAAATGCACTTGCATAGACATAGTTGTACGGTAATCAATAGCTCCGAGTCGTTCCGTGTGTACCCTATCATTTTAATGCAAAGGGCTCACCCGACCTTTCTGATGACGTTTCGCAAATCGTGTTCAAGGTCGAGGAAACCAAGAAACCAAGTCCGTGCCATAGCAGCCGGATCATCGTTGCAAACATGCAGCACCCGCCACACTCGATGCTAACCATCCGATGTGTTTCGGCTTGACAGTACCCTTGCCATGCCTCAGTGCCTTACGGTCAGCTTTGATGGACCTGTGGTTGATCTGGATCATACACTCCCACTCCCCTGCCTTCGCCCCACCTCTAGCTCTCCGTTTAGCGTGTCCCAACGGACGCGTACTCCCACTCCCACTCCCCTGCCTTCGCCCCTTACCACTCCCACTCTCTCCCTCGTCCTCGTCCTCGTCCTCGTCCTCGTCCCCTTCCTCGACCTTGACCTCTCCGTCCAGCGCATCCGTTAGGACGCGCTGCTGCTCACACCCTTGCCTTCGCCTTCGCCCTTACCTCTCCGACCGTCGCCGCACGTCGTCAGGGGATGTTTGTGAGTACATTCATATACCATACATAGTATACTTGTTACCTAGTAAACATGTATAAAACAACTAGATAAGGCGCGAGAAGTGAGAAGTCTTTCAAACTGTGGTACAATTCTTTGGCGATGAAGAAGCACATATTAAACCGGCCCGGGCACTGGTATTTAATGCTTTTGCCAAGATGGCGACCCGTTTAAAGGAGTAGGAGCGTGCTCGTGTGACCTATAGTACAAGGCAAAAAACGCTGAACAATGTGCTGTCGACGACTAGGTCTTCCTCTCGAACATCTACCTCGTTTGAAATCGGGAACATTGTACGCTGCGTTCAAAAAGCAACACGGCACTCGTTCCGTCCTGGAATCAACTGTACTGGGAAAACGGAGAATCCAGCACGAAGTAGAAGTGGCTCACGATGGCCTCAACTACGATGCATGGTTTGACTACATAAGGCTCGAAGAGGGGGCCTTGCGAAGTTTGAGGGATGTTGAAGGCGGGTCAAATGAGGAAGAGGATGTTGCTGTAGAAAGGTGTACTACGAGCGTGCTGTCGCCTGGTCAAGAAAAGCGATGGTATGCTTCTTGTGCTAGTCACATTGGTTCCAAGGTACAGTCCCTAAAGCTTAAGTAGCTCGTTATTCAACACTCGTTTCGGCAGCAAACCGCCTTTCTACTCTGATATGCAGGTCTTTACTAATAGTCATCCAGATGAGTGACCCGGGAACTGAGAACTTTGGGATTGCGCAAATGATCCACCAAATACACGACCCTTCCTTCAGCGATTTCGTCCAACACCGGTGGATGCGCAGCAAGAAGAAAAATTGTCCCAGACATTAAGTGGTCTCGATTTCGACGTCGCTTCGCCCCCGGCTTTGTGGCGCTCCTGGATGAGGGAGTGCCAGATGAGGGTCGGTACGACCCTCACAATGCGTCGTGGTAAGTCCTTCGTTGACATCTCTATCGTGGTATTTCGTTGGATGTTCATCCCCTGGCTCCAGTAGAATCAGTGCCCGTCCTTCGAGCACTATGTGATATATACGTGCCCGGGAGCCCATTCTTTCCCTCTCAACCGTGTCCTCTCACTCCGAGTCCCTCTCCCCTTCCTTCCCCTTCGCCCTCTCCACTCGCCCTCGCCTTCCAATCTCTCCCTCGACCCCGTCCTCGACCTCTCCGTGCAGCGTGTCCCAACGGACGCGCACTTCACCCCCACTCCTCTGCCTTCGCCGCTCACCACTCCTACTCTCTCCCTCGTCCCCTTCCCCGTCCTCAACCTCTTCGTTCAGCACGTCCCAACGGACGCGCTCCCAGTCCCATTCTCTCCCTCGTCTTCTCCGTTCAGCGTATCCCAGCGAACGCGCACTCAGACACACACTGCCCTACCTTTGTTCCTCATCCTCATGCGAGAGATGATAACGATTATCGACCCGGACGACGATTACCTCACTATTACTGTCGCCCTCACTGACCACAAACGAGGGTCGAGTCCACCGTTCACGGGATCAAACGGGCCAACCTAGTATCGTAACTTATCACCACTGCCCACCATCACAGGGCAAGCTCTTCCTCCTCTACGCGCGTCGTACGGCATATCCCAAGTACACCCGGAAGTGTGCGTGCTGCGCATCACCGAACTCTGCCGCTTCATCTGCACATTTCCTTTCATCATCGTGGTCCACGTCAATCTACGATGCTCCGAGAGCGAGGCGACGCGAACGGGCTCGCCGTTCAAGGAGTATCCTTCATGACGGTCGTTGGACGACAACACACCTGGGCCAGACACGATACAGACACACTTCGTGGCAGAAGAGTTGGGAACACGAGCCTCCTGGCCAACCACTCATCTGTCGAGGTTTTGGCCATCTTGCCGGCGCCGGATACTATCCCTTCTTTTGGTTCTCGTGGTCGCTGACAAGCATATAGGGAGCGGCGTCCACGGATGGGAGGCTCTAGAGAAGAAGACGTGTGGGATCTCGATCTCGACTTTACCGGGAACGAGTCCGAGGAGGAGGCAAATTCAGGATCGACGGAACCAGAGATGACCATCGCCGAGGTCATGGAAGTACGCTATCTCAGAGCCGAGAAGGAAAAAGAACTGGTACGTCGTCGTTCCCTTGAAATCGTCCGTACCCTCTAATTTACTCGTGGAGGGTAACGCTGCATTTCGGCGCGGCGACTACGAGGTCGCAGTGCACCACTACCAAACAGCACATACAATGGAGCCAGAAATGCCCCATTACCAACTTAACATCGCGGCGGCGTACCTGAAACTCTCCAAGTAGGGCTCGCTCATTCGTTTCATTTTCGTTTCCTACCAAGCTTGCAGATGGATCGAGGCCGAGAACGCGTGCTCGGAAGCGCTCAGCCAACACCGGAGCATCAAAGGGTACTATCGGCGAGCCAAAGCGCGCCGGATGATGGGACGCACGGACGAGGCGATTAAAGGTATCGTTGTCTGAGGCTCCCTTTCACAGCTATGCACCTATGCACCTATGTAGACCTCCGCGCGGCGCTGAGGATACAGCCTTCGAATACGGGACGGAAAGTGGATCGTGGCTGGGATGAAAAATGGTCGAGTGACGGTGTGGAACGCGACGGACCACGCAAAGGTGACCCAGTTCAAAGCGCACAGCGATGTGGTGACAGCACTGGACATCTCACCGGACTCAACAAGAATCGTAACCGGATCGGAAGACAAGACGCTCTGTGTCCGGTCACTTCCAGCTGGCAAGCGACTGCTTGGCCCACTCGAACACGACTTTCCCGTGTCCATGGTCCAGTTCTCACCCGACGGTCGATTCATCGCAACCGCCGCAAGGACTGTTCGTGTCTACAACAGCCACGACGGCAAACTCGTCGCAGACTTGCCACGGATTTACCAGATTGAATGGAAGCCTCGCCTGGAGGAGCGATGGCAAGCAATTCTTCGTGTTGTCTCGCGGCTACATCTACTGTATCGAGCAGTGGACAACTCTCTCAAAATGGAACATTGGCGACGGCGACTGTATCACACTGTCACCCAGGGTCAATGCAGCCTCCGGACTTTCCACGTTGTCACTCTGGGACACTACAACCCACGAACACCTTGCGACACTCACCGTTCCTAGCTGCCTTTACGTCTCGCCCATGGCCGTCTCACCAGACTACGACATAGCGGCTGGTCGAGGGAAGTAAATTGTCCTTCAACATCTTTTGGACATTCTTCCCTCACACTACCGGGACAACGTCAGTTTCACATCTTCAATCAGATGTCATCACTTATTCGAGTCGAACAGATTCTTCTGAAGCCAGAACCCTACCACTCAAGGACAGAAAACGTTGATCTCGGAGACACGGTGGAGGCCGTAGATGTTCGGAATGCAAGTCAAGGTGTGTTTACTACCCGGCTGACTGCCCCATGCTGTTATTCATTCCCGTCAGCAACGAGCATTGCGAGTCTCGAGGAAATAATTCAACGTCTCCGTGTCCAGCTTACTTCATCCGACACAGACAACCAGTCCCTTCGCACTCACCATGAAAGCACAAGTACATTCTCTCTGTCTTCATTCACGCCTCGTTGGCAGTCCCCTCTCAACGAGCAGAGATTAAATTAGACGAGACAGTCAGGATCGTCACAGACTCAGGTACGTCTATCATTCATTCCGACTCATAACTCTTTAACCCCGTTTTCTGTATCTATAGGACGAAAAATAGCCGATCTCGAGCAAACCGTCCAAGGGCTCATTAACCAGCTTGCTACGTCACAATGCACCCTGCGCATGTATGAGAAGAAGTATGAGTGTGAAGCTATGTATGCCTTCGGTCGCATATATGATGCTGCACAATATCTTCTCGACATTTTCGACATCATGAACGAGGAACTCAAGCACAATGAGCTGATCATGAACTGGCTTGAAGGCGAGTGTCTTCATCGTTTCGTACCATAGTATCCTCAACCCCTGTCGTCAGAGTTCACGGACCGATGCGTATCACGACTTCAGACCATCGGAGACGACGCGTCAAGTGCGGAGAATCACGCCGAGGCGTTCTCAACCTACTCTGCTATATTGTTGCTCACCTCTTCGCCTCCTGATACCGTTTTAGTGGGATGGGCGAGGATGGGGCTGCGTTCTCGTTCAGTCAATGAAATATTAAGAGGCGCAGACAAGGTGCGGTGTGGTTTGCATGTCGTTTAAAGTGGCTTGACTGTTCTCGTGCCATTCAATCCATGTTTCATCTTTATCGGGCAGTCTGTAATGTTTTTGAAGCAGATGATCGTGTTACAGAGGCGATCGAATGCTTCCAAAATATGAAGATCGATCTGTTAGAGGAGACTCATGTCCTCGATGATCGCCCGCAATGGGAGCTCGGTGACTAATCTCATTGAGTACAATCTGATAATTTCTTGGATCAGATTTCCACTAACGTTGTATCAAGAAGCTTGATAACCACGCTGACACAGTCATGGAATCTAAGGACCATGACGCGGCCATCAGATACTATTCGAGCGCGCTCTCGCTCGGCCCGACAAACATCAACGATATCATTGTCAAATGTTGCATGGCGCGAGCAGCTTTACTGGACGAGGAACTCGTCAGCATTACCAAGGTATAACGTTGTCTCGTACATTGTGCGTAGTTGATGGTAGTAATGATCTCTCAGGTTATTGAGCACGACACATCAAACTACAAAGGTTACAAAAGGAAACATTCAGTATTACATAGAATGGGCCGCTACAGGGAGGCATTCAGTGCATACGAGATGATGCTGTCGACGATGAAGAATTCAGCAGAACCCCAAGTTTGCGGTGAGCTTTTTGGACCTAACCGCGTGTAAATACGACTTCACGTTGTTTTGGTATCAGACCTTCGATATCTCGACGCGACTCCACTCATCCGAAAGGTCGTCGATGACACCATCCGTGACATACCCCGTGTGCTCATTGACACCGTCACTGGTCGTCTCTGTGACAAAACACAGCAAGCCGCTGCATTTGAAGAACAACTGATCTTTGACAAACTTCGGTCTACAATGACTACCCATGATCTTCTGGACTATGCGCTCATCAAGCAAGAGGTCGCGAAATTTTATCAATATGTGATGTTCTCGCACAGGTGGCAGCCTCCCGAGCCGACATTCCAGATGGTCGAGGACATCTCGATCTATGGACTACCCGAATCCCCCACAATCGAGAAGCTCATCAATTTCTGTAATGTGGTCCAATCCCACCGTTTCCGGTGGGCATGGAGCGACACGCGCTGCGTCAATCAGGTGGACAAGGGGATACAGCAAGAATCTGTCGTCGCCATGTTTCGGTGGTACTGTCACGCAGCACTCACGATTGTCCATCTCCTCGGTGTGCTATCCGAGTCGCAGCAAGAAGGCGATCTTTGGAAAAGCATCTGGAACACTCGCGGGTGGACGTACCAGGGGTACGTTGCTTCGAGGGTCATTCAATTTTACACGGAGGATTGGAAGCCATACCTCGGTTTGGACATCCCTAATCACAAGGAATCCCCCATTATTCTCTCGGAGATGGAGCAGGAAACAAAATTCGCCACGGAGAAACTTGCCACACTAGTACTACAGCCGGGATGGAGGAGATGCTTTCGCTGCTGCCACAGTCAACTCCCCCGCCCCCAAGCCTGTCATCGTATCCGTACCCAGAAGAAGCCGCGTCTTCCTCTGTCGGCGGAACCTCCTCCAGCACACCTCACGTGGATGTACCCTCCCTGAGCACCAACGACAGCAACGCGTACCCCCAGCTCCCAGGTGGGGTGATGCATTGATGTTGGTGTACGTGTTCGGATTTTGCTTTCTTTTGTTTCTTCTTCTCTCCTGTTTATGTCTCTCGTGTTTATG
This sequence comes from Leccinum disarticulatum, assembly GCA_038092035.1. NCBI lineage: Eukaryota > Fungi > Basidiomycota > Agaricomycetes > Boletales > Boletaceae > Leccinum > Leccinum disarticulatum. The sequence goes on from JBBPPQ010000046.1 coordinate 11,382, forward strand.
TAGGGCTCAGTGCTTCCGTATTGCTTTAAATTGCCCATTATACGTTTTGGTAGCGTATTTTTTTGCAGTTTTTTTTTTTTTTTGCCTCGTCAGTCAATGTGTCGACACGTTGTTCGATTCGGCGGCCTCGCAGACGGTCTTTGCCTGACGGATGACACGTCCGCAGGGTGACATTGCGTTCCGAGCCTCCGTGTGTCATATTGCGCAGGGGGACCCAGTTTGCGGGTGGTCTGCCAGTGGGGCAGATACCTACTAGGAGTGCGACGAGTATGAGTACGAATTCGCCGTATTTGACGCTATGATGTATTATATGGTATGCGCTTCCCTCGCCGTTTGTTTTGTCTATTTTATTTGTCGTGTTTTATTTTATGTCTAAAACTCACGAGTTTCGGGTTATTCGGAAAGCAGGTTATTGTGCTGCAGATGCAGTCCTGACCAAGATGAAAGTGACCGCGTATGTCACATGACTCACATCACCTGATTTCACATTGTGAATACGCTATTCTCTTCACTCACGGCGCGCGGGGACACATTCAATGGCAACGGCCTCAATGCACCAGGCGAAGGACCTATCCCTCAACGTGAAGACGACGGTATGCAGCTCTCCGAGCGGTTAGAGCAGGTCTGGATGGGCGACGAGATCGATAAGAAGCTCGGGTTCGCGCGGTTGCAAGAAGGTGGGCAGAGAGAGGGCTGGCTCATCAACATGCACCCGACGTTGGTCAAGGGACCCGGATAATCCAGGTGGCAAGGTTGCGGTGGACTTTTATTTCATACCGGACGACAGGGATTCGTTCACGTGCACGATGCAGTTCGAGCCATTTTTTCTAGAAGGACGAGGTGAGTGGTACTTTCATGGTGACCTTCGGTCATTGACTGGCGTTGGCTTGACCAGGCTACGACGATCGCGACGAAATTCTTCTAGCACAACCAAGACGTAGAGCTTATGATCATCGTGATCTTTAACGGCCGTTTCTATGATTTTCCGTTTCTTTGCGCGAGAGCCGACGCTTCTCTGTTTCGGAAAGGTGCGCATCATCTGGTTTTCCTCAATGTTGACCCGGCTTGACCATATTTTCAAACGGCCGGATTCTTACGTCGGGGGCGTGGTGACCGTCATTCAGACAATTTGGACGTGTGGAATGGTTAAGGTTATGGCGCTGAGGTTGGCCAACGGTAGGGGGAACCGGCCGTGATCTACGAGCAGATCGAAGCGCTGGTTGGGCGGTCGCATTTACCGTCTCGGAAGACGAAGAAGATGCAACGAAGTCAAGTTGAACTGCATGTCCTCCAGAATTCGCTGCTGGTGAACCATGTATGCGTCTCATCTTGAGCTGTCCCTTGGCATTGAACTGTGAGCCTTCGGAGGAGCCAACAGAGCTCAGGCCTGCGAGGTGCTCGAGACGGTCGTGAAACAATAGTAGCATGGAATCCAGTAACCCCGAGGTGAGTTCCAGATAGTCATTTTCCCGGTGTTGAATCTGAGATATCAGAACTACCAGGATTCTCCCTGCCAACGGGGTCCATTCTCTCCCTCGTCCTGGGCATTTATTCCAGCTGGACATCGCCCTCTCCACTCGCCATCGCCATCGCCGTCCAATCTCTCCCTCGACCCCGTCCTCGACCTCTCCTTTCAGCGTGTCCCAACGGACGCGCACTCCCACTCCCACTCCCATTCCCACTCCCACTCCCACTCCTCTGCTTTCGCTCCTCACCACTCCCACTCTCCCTCGTCCTGGGCATTTATTCCAGCTGGACATCGCCCTCTCCACTCGCCATCGCCATCGCTGTCCAATCTCTCCCTCGACCCCGTCCTCGACCTCTCCTTTCAGCTCCCAACGGACGCGCACTCGCACTCCTCTGCTTTTCCTGATCACTCCCACTCTCTCCCTCGTCCTGGGTATTTACTCCAGCTGGACATCGCCCTCTCCACTCGCCATCGCCCTCGCTGTCCAATCTATCCCTCGACCCCGTCCTCGACCTCTCCTTTCAGCGTGTCCCAACGGACGCGCACTCCCACACCAACTCTTCTGCTTTTCCTGACCACTCCCACTCTCTCCCTCGTCCTGGGCATTTATTCCAGCTGGACATCGCCCTCTCCACTCGCCTCGCCCTCGCCCTCGCCGTCCAATCTATCCCTCGACCCCGTCCTCGACCTCTCCTTTCAGCGTGTCCCAACGGACGCGCACTCCCATTCCCATTCCCACTCCCACTCCCACTCCCACTCCCACTCTTCTGCTTTCGCTCCTCACCACTCCCACTCTCTCCCTCGTGTCCCCTTCCTCGTCCCCTCTCCGTTCACCGCGTCCAACTCCCACTCCCATTCACTCCCTCGTCCCGGGCATTTATTCCAGCTGGACATTCGTGAACACTGCTCCTCGGATCTACCGCCTCGGAGAAAAGGCAGAGTTTGTAAAACTGCTGGGTGGGCTAATGTGGACTGCGCATCGGACGAACGTCGACGGCGTTGGCACGGCATCGGTGGCCCGGGAGCCTATCAGCCGCGACGTGATGCCCTAAGCGTGTCCGAGTCTGTCTGGAGGGCGTCAATGATTGATTGTTGGTCGGCGGGCGAAAGGATCACGGCAACGATGTGAGCGCGAAGCCAGGGTCGTGCCACCAACTGTTTGGCCGCGCACGGTGGGCTTCCCCGGATCTCTCTTGGACCCGTATGCGATCGTGGAGATGGCTCGGAGCGAGTTGATCGTGGTAAGTGTTGTACCGGACGAGCAGTTTCGCTTTTGGGATGGGTTGCTCCTGGGTGCTGACCGGATCGGTGAGTGGTGCATATATGCCTGCGCGCGTTGATTGTAAACGGCTCGTGCATATGGTCGGGTTATAGAGCAAGAATTATTGAATCGCGAACACACGTTAAATTAGCGTGTTCCGGAACCTGAAGGTTCTCAACGTCGACGCTGCGAAGCTCAAGTCACTTTCCAGATGACTGTCCTCTGCTAATCTTGAGTGTTGCACGTGTTATCGGCAAAGATCCTGCCAATACTTGGATTGATAAATATGTCGTACAGTGCAGTCGACGGTGCTCCGAGTTCAAGGAGAGGTCATTCCATGTGTGTCACTCCCTAACTCTCCCCACGCAAGCATGCTAATGTCATTGTGTCATCCCAAGTCTCCTCAAGTGCTCTGACAAGATGGATCTTGATCTGCTGAATAGTGCACATTGATGGAGTCCATGATGGAGCACTTCCAGGATAAGCTCCTTCCTGTTGCCACAGAGTTGAAGGCAGAATGGATTGGCGCAGGTGTCTGAAACTAGTGTAGACTCTAGCATCTACATCTATGTTGAATTGTTGATGCAGTGTTGAATAGTGGCCAAGATGATCAGCACTGCAAGTCCATTTTTGTCAAAAGCATTGGGTCAACTGGCTTGCAACCCAGAGATCTTGAGACAGGTGCAGGACTTCCAGCATCATTCAGTTCACACTTGTTCAACAACAACATTCTTGTGTTGTTGGTCATGGCATACTATGTAAATAATTATTGAATAGCATAAATCAGGAACAACTTCAAGTGCTGATATTTCTAGGTAAATACTATCATACAATCATTAGCCTGATAACCTGAGTCAGAGATGTATAAAACTTTGTCACTCCTTAATTATAATAATGTTAATCAATAGACAGTAGATTACAATTCCTAGCAGGCATTATAAGTATTTGATGAATAGTTGATCATATTCAGCTAGGTAATAACATTAGAAACCACAGGTAAACCTTACAGTAACAGTAGATACTACTGGTACAGGCTATCTGGATTCTATGGTCTCTTGCCTTGTACATGCAGTATGATTCAAATGATGATGGGGAGCTGGATGATATGTAATGGCAATGTGAGAAATTGGTAGCAAAATAATGTTATTCAAATGATAACATCTAAGACAGTGATAACATGGTGATATTCAAATGATAATTTGTGAATTTGGTGGACAATGATGATATTCAAAGAATAATATCTGACCTTGGTTGGAAAATAATAATGTGCAAATAATAATGTCTGATCTAGTGATATCATGTGATATTCAAATGATAATGTATGAGCTTGGTGGCAAAGTGATGATATTAAAGGGGTAATGATGGAACATAATGATATCAAAGAATAATTCCTGATCTAGTGATGACATGTCTGCCATGAGATATAGGATATTATCTGTTGTATATAATTATGATCTGAAAATGATATTAACAGATATACATTTATCTGTATATAAATGACTGATGAATAGTTGATCGTATTCAGCTATGTACATCAAAATTATTGGTAACATCTGATATAGTGATATCATCATGGAGATAGGTAACAAAATGATGATATTCACATGGTAACCTCTGATCTAGTGATATCATCATGACATTCATATAATAATGCTGAGCTAGTGGTAAAATGATCATGTGCAAAGGATCATGTCTAATCCAATGATATCATGGTGTGAGATAGGTAACAAAATGAGGATATTTACAGGATAACCTCTGATCTAAGTGATATCATCATGACATTCATATAATAATATCTGAGCTTGATGAGAAATAGTGATATTCAAAAGATAATATCTGATCTAGTGATAAAATGCCTGCCAAGAGGTATAAGAGATTATCTATTCTATAAATTGATGATGTGAACATAATAGTGTCAGATATGTAATTATCTGGTTGTATCAGATTGATGAATAATTGATCATATTCACCTAGGTATATCAGCACTTAAAAATTTTCCTGATGCAAGACGCTAAGCGCAGACCAACGGGTAAAACCCGTCAAGAGTGCGGATAACCCGCGCAGGTACTATGTAGGAAGAGGATGGGGATGGGGCAACAGCAACAGGGTCCGCATGCAGAAATAACGTTGTGTGGTCACTTCTGCATGTTGAGGCGACGGGGGCGGAGACAAGGGTCGTTCGTCGTTTTCGCGTTGTCAAGTCGTCCTCTTCGCGTCAGTAAGGGGACGGGGATGGACGAGGATAGGGTGGGTGTAAGGTCGTCGTCTTGTCGGCAAGAGGACAGGGAGGGACAGGAACGGGGACGAGGAAGGTGGTGGTGATAAGGAAGATGATGTCGTTGTCTTGTCGGAGAAAGGACAGGAAAGGACGACGACGTTGCGTCGTCGTCGTCGTCTTGTCGGAGAGAACACGGGGGGAGGACCGGGACGTGGACGGAATATCATCGTCATCGTGTTCGTTGTGTAGTTGTCGTTGTAGTCCTAGTCGTAGTCGTAGTCTTAGTCGAGTTGTTGTTGTTATTGTTATTGTTGCCGTCACATGTCACGGCGAGGAAGTGGAAGAGAGCGGGCAAGGAGAGAGAGAGCGAGCGAGGGGAGTGAGGACGACCTACGGGTAATAACCGCGGTGGGTAAAAAACCCGTGTCGGGTGCGGGTTGTGGTTGGGATACCCGGGGGTATGGCCAGGGAAGAAGGTGGTGCCACTGTGGTGGGGGTGAGGACGACAACGCGTCGTCGTTGTCTTGTCGGGAGAAAGGACAGGGAAGGACGACGATGTCGCGTCGTCGTCGTCTTGTCAGAGAGAACATGGGGGGAAAACCGGGACGTGGACGGAATATCATGGCCATCGTGTTCGTCGTTCGTGTCGTTGTGGTCGCAGTCGCAGTCTTAGTCGAGCTGTTGTTGTTGTTGCCGTCACATGTCAACGGCAAGGAAGAGGGAGAGAGCGGGCGAGGAGAAAGAGAGAGCGAGAGGGATAGGAGTGAGGACGACCTGCGGGTAATACCCGTGTCGGGTGCGGGTGCGGGTTGGGTTGAGGGTATAGCCCATGTCATTATTCCCTAGCAAGAATATGATTCGATCACAGATGGGCTGCCTGGGACCAAAAGCATAGGACAGCGTGCCTGATTGGTACAGCACAAAATAGCGATGAACGACCCCGTAGTGCAGATGCAGCACTGGTGGGTCCTGGATAAGCTATATATGTTGCGACTCGGGCTGCGTACCCTGCATTCTTACCCCGTTATCTAGATTGCCCAGGCGGCGAGTTGGAAGTTATTTGTCTGATGTTCGGCAATGGATGTTGCGTAGCGTTTTGAAAAACGTTCAAGTTACAGCATCGATAGGCACCTTGAAGTCGTTCTAATCCTGCAATTATGCATTATCTTTTGCAACTTGCGGTGTCAAATTGAACAAAGAAGATCGCTTCATGCATTGACGCTGACCATGAACATGTCTGAGTCAAAGGTGGCGAGATCGAGAGTTGACTACGGGGCATTGAGCATCATAACGGGCCTGCCGGAATTTGAGGTTGTTCGTAACTTGCATATCTTAGATCACCGATCCGTGGAAAGGCGCGACTCTCATATTGGCAGAGTCAACTTGAAGCTTGCCTGGTATTCGACAAAACGTGACGGCACGGAATGAGTGTCTTGGTATAACAACAAGCCGTGATCACAGTCTCGCGTTCTCGGATGGCCATCTAGTACATTCAAATATATTAGCACGGAACTGATGACTCGTTACGAGACGGAGGAGACACAAATACTGAATTATGGGGCATACTGCTACGGTGAAACAGCGTCGGGACTTTTTTTCGTGATAACGTCAAGGGCCGCACCAGTTTAAACAATCAAAGGACGAAACAGAAGGAACCACATAAACACATCAGTATGGTGGCATCCGCATCTCGAACACGGTACTTGACGGCGGGGAACGGCGTGTCACGGGAAAGAGTCAGAGGAGGCGACAAACGGGTACCAGCACCAGGGCTGTACGATCTGTTCGACGCTCTCGTAGGCGGACGAGCGGCAGCGGCGTGTTTCCATGCAAGCTTCCGTATGTCTGGTAGATATCAATCGAGCGCGACCGGCGAGGGTTCGTCGCCCAGACAATAATCCAGTGCCAACCGGAGTTGGGCTGGTATCGCGTACAGATCGCTGCAAGCACAGTGCGCGCACTGCAACATATTACAACGGACCGGATCAACAAGAGGATGGGGCCGTCCTCACTGAGTCGTCTGTGCGCACGTCGTTGGGATGTATCCCTGGAAGGCTCCCACGACGGCGTTGAATTCGACGGCGAATTGGACGTAGCAATTGGAGACGTCGTCGGGTGTTGCTTGGGCGGAACCCAGCGGTACTAAAGGGCGGCTTCGAGGGCTTGCATGTCGCGGATGAGGTTGTGCACGATCGTCAGGACGTCTACGTGGGACTAAGAGGGTGTCAACAAGGGATGCGATGTGTGCGAGGATGGCTCACGGGAGAGTGATGGACTGTCGGGTGGAGTCGTGGCGTTCAAGTTGTCGTCATCATTGGTTGCATCGTCGTCACGTCGCCTCTTTGTGTCATACTGTTGTCGGTCGGCGCGATGGCCTGCGTCGCGTTCTTGCGTCAAACAAAGGTGAACTTGGACATGACAGATACTACTGACCTGTAGTATAATTCTTGCGAACACATGATTGCACAACTCAACGGATGGTAAGTTGTCCAGCAGGTTCCACAACCGTTACATCCACCGGCAACTGCGGCAGGGTTCAGCCTCTGGATGAAGGCGACCTCCACGACGGCGCGGACCCAGTTCTCAGTAATACCATTGGTAATCAAGAAGAAATGGGCGTCTCCAGGGCTCAGCGTAACCGTGACACGGACGCGGATATTAAAGCCTGTGTTGTTTGTGAAAGCGTGCGGGACTATGGTCTATGTCCGAGGAGGGATGCTCGGGCTGTCTAATCTGTTTGCTCGTCCGTCTGACGCCCCTCTCCGAGGATTAGCGGACCACCGACACGCTTGGGCGACGATGTACGGTACGAGTAGGGGGCAGGTAATGGAGCGGGAGATAGCGGTTTCGAGCCTGCGAAAGCTCTCGTCAGGGGGCACCGCTACCCCGACCGCTGCCCGGAGTCCGAGGCCGTTCAGGGTACCAGCTTCCAGTGTGCTGAGTCAACCGCACTCTTTGCTAGTCCCGCTAAGTACCTCGTCGTGAGGCACGGGTTGCCAGTGGCATCCCGATGTGGAAAATTCAACAACAGCGGACAGGCCAGATTTTCTCGGGACAGCAAAAATAATAAACGAGGTTGGGGAAAGTTGTATTAGTGCTTAGAAATAATTAGAGAGACGTATATACCATGGAATGAGAATAGCCTACTAAGTGTAATGAAGCTGATGTTGGATCGGAGGTAGACCACTCGGGGAGGGTGAACTCTGTCGCATCCTGGCACAATATGGTGATGTGGCTCCAGCCCTTGCGAACGAACCTCTTCCGAGCAGGGGTCGATGAGGTCGGTGAGGTGGAATTGGGAGACGGGAAAATGTTTATCAATGAGCTCGATGTTGTGACCTATCCATCGTAAGTCACGTAACGGTAAAGACGAGAAGAATCAACACCGGTGCCACCACCGTGACCGCCAATGTCAATCAACTGGCCAACGAGTTTCTGCGAAGGATTCTTGGTGCGGAGAGCGCGAAGATGGCTCACGGAGAGATGCGACACGATAATCCCACCGCGAATCAAGTGTACTTCGATTCCTGTGACACACGTCAGCTTGACCCTTGGCAAGTTGTAAAACTGCGAGTCAGGAACAATGCACGAGGATAGTCTAGGTGGCAACAAACTTTGTCGAGATGCGTCTGTTAATCGTTGGCCCGGAGGAAGGAAATGAAACAATGCCATATGAACTTGAAGTTGGGCACTATCGCCTCGGCGCGAGCGAGGGTAACAGTCACTGAGAATGTCCTTCTGAGTCGACGATCGCACAATTGGCAGCAATTGTCACGGCGTGCGGGATTCTCCGAGTCCTAAGTTGACAATTTAGCGCTCACTGGCACGGCCTGTCTTCAATTTCCTTGCCACATCTCGGGTTCAGGCTAGTTGTCATGCCAGTGGATAATAAATTAATGTTGTACACAGGTACTAGAACTGGTACTCTTCCGAGTCAGAATTTCCAGACTCATACATGGCTGCTATCAAATCATCTGAGTCTGAGCAATCCGAAGCGTTGGAGCCCTCAGAGTCAGAGTCGGAATCAAGGGAATTGCTGCCGTCTTTTCCATCTGTATCATGCATCGCCTCGTCAGACGCATTAGTAGTATAAGACAGCCCGAGATCATCTACATCCAGGACAGTGGTAGAGTCCTGCACGTCCTGTTAGTTAGTCAAATGTTCTTGAGATACGACAGAGGACGTACGTCATGCTGGTCAATGGAAGAAATATAAGGGTTGATTTCCGACAGTCTCTTGGTATGAGCATATGAATGCCCAACACCAAGGCCCCAATGGTAACGCATGAGCATGTCACGGTCCGCGAATCTTGTTCAAACCATAAGTTGGGCTGATGAGCGGAACACAAAATGATAGAGGCATCCCTACCTGTTGATATGATAATATTTCCAATCGTCGGCATCGCGAGCAAGTTGAGATGCAGCGATGCGATCAGGATGTAGCCTTCCATCAGCAAACACTGGCATGAGATGGCAGGATCGAAGAACGTCCGCTGGATCAACAAATCCGAATGCATTTGTCGAATGCATTGGTACGAATTTCACCTTGTCGAGGATACAGTGTTCCCAGCCTATCACAGCGGGTGATTCCGGAGGCTCAAACCATCTTACCCACAGGAAATCCAGTCGTCTTGACTGATAATCTCGGGACCCCGGGCCAACGAATATAACGTTTGCATGATAAATGCCCAGCACGCGGGCATAACTAAACGGATGGCGTTCTGAACCTGGATCAGGCTCGCCAGCTAACAACATTATGTCGCGGTGATCGGTTGAAGGGTTTAGGGTGTCCGTCTCGCGACGGAGGTCGTAGGTCGTGTAATTGACGCGGCACAATGCGTGACGATACATGCGGTTTGCTTTGAAAACCACTTGGTTCAATGCTGAGATGGTATTATCCGCCATAGCAGAGCAACCCCATTCCTGCTCAGGCTGCATTTCGGAGCCTTGGTGGATCTCGCGAATCCGAGGTAAAATGTGTGCCTTCAGTTTGGCTAGAAAATCCTAAGGAGTCGCGTCAGATAAGCCCTCAGTATTGGCGGATAAGAATCCACCTTTGCAGCTAGGTCACCGGAATGCCTTCCCACAAAAGACAGTATGTCCTCTGGATTATTCTGAGATTGACCAATGACGTGATGCTGTTCGGGCATGTTCGGAGTTAAATCATCTGCCCTCAGTGCTTCTCTTTGCATGCGGATGCGGCGAATGCGGACCTGGCGTCGTTCAATGGAAGCTAACTGGGGGACAAATGCCCTATGACTGGTTCTGGCAAACCGCGCCTTGCTGGTACGATGCTCAAGCTCGCCCTAGCATGCAACCATGAGTGTAAGTAACAGCAGAGAGATCTGAGAACACGACCGTACGTACAAGCTGAGTTGAATATGAATCCGTGGTCCCGTAGAGTCTAATCTGGGTGGCATAATCTCCCAGGGCATGCAATTTGTATGTTTGAAGATTAAGTACCTTCGGCTGGCGACCTACCGTAGACGAAGAGCTTTTGTTCTGTGGAACATCTCCTCGCTTAAAACTATCACGAGCCTGGCGTCTTCGGCGACCCTCTGCTTCACGGTGCAGTTCCTTCGTTGAGAACGCAGGGCATGTCACCGCGACGAATTTACGAAGTTTATCACCAAGGGATTGTGTGACAGCGTCCAGAATTTGCAGCGTTTCATCCGTGTGCATCCGCAACTTTGCCAACCCATGCCAATACGCGAGGATAAAGAGAAGCTCTTGTACTTGATGATCGTGTGGCTCAGGAAGAAGACAGATGAAAACAGGAATGGCACACTTCATAGCATTAGAAGATAGCAAGTAGAAGTAGAAGTTGTCTGCAGCGCTCACCTGCAATAAGTCTTCGAAGTCACGGGCTGTCATTCTCTTCAACTCGGACACATTCCGCCTAAAACGCCTGATTCCAGCACGCCCGAAAGCGGGAATTTGACGGTATCTGGTTTACGTTGAGCGATAGATTGGGGAATGCTACCACTATACTTACCGCCGATCAACCTCCGCAAGTTTGTCGCCCTTCAAAGTATCTAAGATTCTCAGCAAGTGAATAAACACCGCTTTCCAAACACCGAGCTCAAACTCGTGTAGAAGATCAACAACGAGCATTGAGAAAAAGTCAAATCCCAAGCGACGAAGCCTCTCAGAAAAGGCATTCTGAATGAATGAAGCAGCGTGAGCAGGGCAAGTGGCACAGAAACGAGGAATCACCTTGGTTGGAACAATAGATTCTTCTTTGAGAAGAGCTTCGACCTGCGGTGTGTCGACGACATAATGCTGTTCGTAGATAAGGCGTCGTGCGGCAAAGATTTTGTCGCGTCTGTCCTGAGAGTCCTTGCACGTCAGTATTCGTCGTTGGAGTATATCTTTCGCTGTTGCTAAATTCCCTATCCTGTGTTTCGGAATGATACAACGCGGGCAGGGACACGCCCCAAGGTTGCGTATATTCGCGATCAACACCCTAATCGTTGAGTGAGTCATAGTGATACCTGTAATCGCTACCAACTCACTTTTCCGGATAATCTGCAGAATATGTAAAAATCCGCGGGAAAAGCCGCCGTTCAACGTCATCAATACATTTTACGACAATACCATGCTCATAGGCATGAACGAATTCATCATCCAGTATCTCTGACCACTGTGCATGGAAAAATTCCCTATGACAATGCGTGAAAAACGAGTCGCTGGGGAGTTTGTCCCCGGCATAATCCGATGCGAAGTCTTTGAAGTTGTCTGGCAGCTGTTGTGTTCCGATCAAAGCTCAAGGCAAAGCATCCTGGTGAAGTATATCCACTTACAGTTTGAAAATAAGCAACGTGGTTGCATAAATGAGCGGATGGCTTGCCCCTCTCGTACTTGGAGTTATTTCCAAAAAATACGTACAATGGCCACAGTTTTGCGTCACCAAATGACGTCAACTGCGTCGCATCCGACCAAAACATGAGCGCAACGATTCGTCTTGGTAGATTGCATCCAGGCGCAGTTTCCATTTGCTGAAGCTGATGATGTGCTTCAAGAAAAGCTTGAGAGGTAAACAGTTCGCCGTGTACTCCAATGTCTCGAGCTTGATGTGGAGGGTGCCAACGCAGTTCATACGGTTCGTAATAAAAGCGGTGGTGGTCAGTAGAATCCAGGATCTTCTCTCGCATAACGGATATCAACGAACGGCAGTAGAGAGTGCATTTGAAATCTTTTGGTCCTGGATGTGCACAGCGTCGCGGAAATGGCACAGAAATAGTCACGTCCCTCTCCCTCCACCCAGCATCGTTATTCATCCACTCGGCATGGGGCAAGATAGCCGTAGAGTCGTTTGGGTTGGTGAAAGGAACGGTCTGAGAGCTGCAATCACCAAATTCCGCAATGTTTCCCAGTTCGCGATCGACGACTGTCCAATTGGTGTTCCGAATATCGTCGGGCTGAAAGTCCGAGCTCCCAACGATGTCGAGGAGACTTTTGAAGTCTCGCCTTGACTTCGTTCCGCCTTGGTTCCAGTACCAATCTCCGAGGCGAAAAGAGTTTTCATTCGGGTATGGGTGAAAGAAATTCTCTGAGCTAGGAGTTACACCAGCGATAGTATGAGTTAAGGGTTGACTTCGGTAGTGTAGCGACTCGGTATCCTCAGGATCGTGTACAGGAAGTGTTTTGCTGTTGTACACTCGGAACAAACCAAATGAGTTTTGTTGGGTCCTGAACGTCTGGTGACGGACTTGAGGCTGAGCAGATCCCTGCTGTGCCGACAACTCGGAACAAGCCGGCGAGACAGATCGAGTTCGCGGAGGGGTAGGTGGCGTTGGTGGTGTGGGAGTGATGGCCTGAAAAACCTCGGGAGGAGGGAGAGGGAGAGGGAGCTCAGGTAGCGTGTCCCGGAACCGTTGTGGAAGTTGCCTGTTCGGTCGACGGGCCCTCCGGAGCGACAGAGGGAGCGAATCATCCACCTGCGAAATCTCCTGACTGGTCTGAGCTGGGTGTCCTTCATTTCGAGTAACCTGGGCAAAAGCATTAACTTTACCCCGTGATAAAAGTTGAAGAGGAATTGTGCGTACCGCAACATGATCCGAGTCATTAGTTCCTACAACATTTCTTATGTGGTCAACAGCGGCGGATCGAGCACCGTCTAAGTGGAAATTGTGAACTTGCACTGATGTAGTATCCGAATCTGTACCACCGGTAGGCCCAGGACAGGATTCCAAGTCGGGGGCAGGAACTTGAACACGACGCTTCTTTCGAAGGGTTTCTTGTGCACGTGCCAGCACATCAGACAACCGTTTCTTGCCTGCTTGGCAGCCTTTAGAATGTTTCGTGTAGGAGGAGGACTGGGTAAAGGAACGACCACAGACACAAACTTGAAGAGTTGCCTGGTTTAGCGCTGACATGTCAGTTTGCGAAATCTGACTATTCGTATTACGGTACACAGAACCTCACGAAAACCAGTTGAGGTCTCGTGACCAGGCGTTTTATTCTCAGCTCAAGTTGATTGAGAGCTTCTTTTTCTCTAGCAGACAAAATATTTCGAACAGGGCAGCACCGCGTAATTATTTTATTGCCACTGCAAACAGCACATGCATGGAGTGTAGTGACCAGATAGGCGATAGAAATGATGAAAGGGTGAGCCCACGGGTAGTGACGTGGATGGCAGGGTTGGCTTGAGATAACCCGGGCGATACGCACCTCGCTCACGACGGCTAGATCTATATCTTGGATCATCGCGATAGCGGTCCCTGTCATCTGTCATCTGGTCGTCGGAGTAATACGGTGAACGCGGGTGCCGGTGTTATCGATCCCGGTACCGACCTGGTTCACTGCATGGTACATCAGAACCGATGGCGAGCGCGACCCGACGAAGAGGGGTGGTACGTACCATACTTGCCCATCTGGTGTCCGTTGGCGTAGAACTGAGCGGTGGGCGTATGCAAGCGAGTGGTGACGAGTGGCAAAGGTGGGCGTCGAGAGACGCTCGTTGCTGCATCGGATGAAGGTTTCTGTCGATGATCAATTCCACTGCGTCTGTTGAAACTTCAAATGTTGTAGCTCGCCGTACTTTGCGTCGAATTGCTGGGGGAGGATACTTGCGTGTGTTCAGTGCGAAAGATTCGCCAAATATGAATCACCAGTGTGTCAACCCTTTCGATATACTCCTCCCGATCAATAGTCTCAGCTGTGATACGTTGCGCAAGGTCAGGATGATCCTTGTTTCAACGCGGGGAGGAATAACGGCAAGACGGCTAACCTATGACAAAGACGCTCAAAAATCACCTTGCGGATTCCCTGAATCATAGTTAGTGGCGCCAGTTGTGAGAACCGCGAAGAAAAACTCAGTCGGTAAGGTTGGTGAACTCCTCTGAGGAATAAGTGACGAAACCATTTAAAAGGTTGACGGTGAATGTATGATACCTCGAACGATCAATGGCGTCATTAGAAAGCGTACAACATGACTCCCCGAACCTGGAGGACGAGACTCGTTAGCGAAAACGACGACTACGCAACACGCGATCAAAGCGCTGGCTAGTACTCACCAGCACCCATCGCCTCGATCGCCGACTAGAATGGCTCCTCCAGCGCCACATGAGCGTCCAAGCGTCCGCATGTCCGCCGCAATGGTGATTGACGCCAGGTTGACGTACGGGAGTACGACCGGCGGACCTTCGTTCAGCATACGACAAGTGTGGGTCCATCCCGCGCACGGTTTCTTGTTTCGTGATGGCCTTCAAGGGTGTCACTCATCATCAAGGGGAGGCGGGTATAGTCGCTGTGTGCGATTACAGATTTAACAAGAGATGGAGATCGCCTGCGGGATGGGGAGGGAACGTGGGGGTAAGGTGTTGAGTCAGGCGTGCCATTGAGTGGCTGGTCTCGCTTATATAATTCCATGATAAAGAATCGATTAATATTCCTCCTCCCCTCCTCCTTCTCAGAACTCCAGCACGCTGCCAGTGGGGGACCTGTCGTCATCGTCAATGCTAGCCAGTATTCGTGCGATGCACTCGTTGTCTTTTTTGACCGAGATCCGGTTCACATCCCATTGCAAATCACCAAATCCCGTGTCCACGACCTGTCGTTGGAGCTCCAATCTCTGACTTTGGATGCAAAGATAATGGACATGGGAAGAGATATGGCTCGCTTCCTGAGAATCCTTTGGGATGAGGTCGTCTCGCCCGTTGCTGATTTTCTTCAGGAAACAGTTCCACTTGGCTCACGTATCTGGTGGTGTCCCACTGCTGAGTTCTGCCTTTTGCCATTGCACGCGGCCAACCCGTATCGGAACGGCCAAAGGAGTTTTTCCCATTTGTACATCTCGTCTTACACTCCCACGTTGACTGCCCTCATCCGGCGTGCGAGACGGAATCATATCATCCATCGGCGATGACTTTGATACACGGGGAGAAATCTTTCCTTGCTGTGGGTCAGGCGAATGCGAACTTTTCTCTGTCGGCAGCGACTGGCCATCATTTCCGAGCGCATTCAGGGTCTCGCCACGCTCACGCACCTTGAAGGTCCGGAATCGAATATGTCCCAAGTCTCGAAGGAGCTGAGGACGAGCGAGTGGGTTCACTTTGCCTGCCACGGTATCCCAAACAGGATGCAACCCTTTGACTCTGCATTTGGTCTCTACGACGGCCGTTTTACGGTGGAACGGATCATGCGATTCGAGTTAGAGAACCCGGAATTTGCCTACCTGTCTGCTTGTCATACGATCGGTCGGAGACGAAGAGAGTCCAGACGAGGTCATCCACTTGGCGTCAGCGATGCAGTTTGCAGGGTTCCGATCCGTGATTGGGACGATGTGGGCGGTGGACGACGAAGATACGAACAAGATCACGAGCATGTTTTAATATGTTGGATGGATGTGGTCGGCTGGATCACACTCAGGCGGCGTGGGCGCTGCACACGACAATGAACTCGTTGGTTGGTATTGTTCCGCTTGATCAGCGCATTCTGTATGTACATATCGGTGCCTAGTGCATGTCATTGTATGATTGCCTCGTACTTATGTATTTCTTCGCATACTTATCCTGTTTGCTATCAGTATCGAACGTGTGAATGTCTGGTTATGTGAATGAGGCTTCGCGAGCGCTCGGCGTCCAGAGTTGCATTCCAGCATGTGGGAGAAGCTGTTGGGCCATCGTCAATATCTCGTTCACATTGGGGGCCTCTCTGATTGTAAGGGTCAGGTCAGGGATGAGGAATGGGAGCGGTTTTGGAGTACCCTTCATTGTTTTATTATTCAAGTTCTGTCCCTACGTCATGCGGGGAACTAGCCAAAATGAACCGATCCTTCGCCAGTCATAAGGCATTTAATATCTAGTACTGAGTGATGCGGACCAGATGGTTGAGGTTAGCAGGGTTCCGTTGCTGCAAATGATCTCTCTCGATCGAGATGGAACCTGAGATCTGAGACCTGAGGGATCTTACCACTAGAGTCAGACTAATGAAATAGTATTAGGTCGCATCCCCGGGCATTCGGAAAGTAATTCAGGAAGAAAAGAGACGCAGGGGGGTAGGAGATAAAACGAAATGAAAATATATCATACTCACCTATTCCATGCAAGCGAGCAAAAGCAATGATCCAAGCAACACTGCGAAACGCAACCAACATGATCCGTCTGCCCCTGCCTTGTCGTTCTGTCTTCGAATCCGTCTTGTTCACCAGCTAAACACCCTGCACATAGTACAATCAGCCACCTCCCGTCGCGACAAAAAAAAAGACTCACTCCTCATGTACCTCAATACCCCCCGACAGCCCTCTTTATCTCCTCGTCATAACATCTCACCGTCTCCGTCACACTCCTCCCGAGCGTCAACGGCCCACACATGCTCACGAACTCAACACAACACACCGGCCCGTCCCCCCAGCGACGCCGTTGGTCGTGAGCGTCGACGCGACCACCGCTTCCAGATGTTTGCTCAGTTTTGGTCGGCCGGGCGCAAGCGTCACACCGGGCGGTAGGTACATCGCCTCGAGCGACTCGCCCCCACTGGAGGGCGCGCGTGTGTAATAGACCGACCCGCGCAATCGCGTAGCGGTACACTATGATATGAATGCCGCGAAGAGCGGGATCGGTACCAACGAGGCTAAGGGGAGATGAATTTAGTTTGCCGAGTGAAAACACGAAGCCACGAAGAGCAAGGGACATACCAGGATCAGAGATACACCAAACGACTTCGACTTCGATATCGATCACGTTGCTCGCGTTCCCGCGGTGCACCAAATACTGGTCCACCGTCCCGAGCGCTTGCCGAACAAGACTAGCCCTACCTCGGTCTTGTTCACGCTCGCGATCGTGAACGGGTGGACTTCAGCGGTGCTCAAGAGACCCATGACCGCGTTCGTGCCCTCTGAAAGAATACTGGTACCACCACCCCTGGCGCCGCCGACCATGGCTGTTGAGAGCACCCGTAACCGGACGTGCTGACCTGCTCGCCATCCCGCGGTCAAAGAAGGCATCTCGAAACCGACAGCGTGAAAGTTGGTTATGAGGATTACGAGGAGTCCAGCCAATCGATGGAATAAATTCAGCTAAAATCCAAGACGGATCAGAAAAACAAAACGAATGATCACGCCGGCCTCGCACAGACCTTCTCGTACCCAGCTCCGACGAAGGCGCCGATCACATTGTTCTTGGTGGCGAGCATGTATACCCAGGGCAGCTGAGGAACCGCGATCCAGGTGATGTGGGTAAAGTTGACAAACGGGTTCAACTTGTGCACGGCGGCGGAAAAGATGAGGAGGCCGTATAGGCTCATCAACAGGGCCTGCCCGGGCGGATACCGCTTGAGAACCCACTGCTGCAGCAGGCTCGAAATGGGGAGGACCAAAGACGAGAATGCGTGCATGTGCTGCATTTCCTGCATCGCGTCGGTGTGGAGGGGCGTCACGATGGCGTTCCACGCCGGTGTACGAGGGACCGCGGTGGTATAGCGTCGTGGACTGAGTAACGGTAATAGCTGGGTGGATGGTCTGCGAGTGCACGCCCTCGCTGCTGCCTCCGTCGAGATAGAGCACGCTGTACTATTGGATGTCGGACGGGATGCACATGGAGTCGGTTTTGAAGTTGATGCGTGTCTTGGACACGATTGGGACGGATTGGAGGAAGTGACCCTGGAACCATTCGGCGTCACGATGAGCCTTGGCAAGGTCGTCGTGCGTGAGTGTGATGTACCGCCGAAAGTGAAACCGTGTCTGAGCTCTTTGTCGAAGCGAGCACCGTTTGTGACGACCCATCAGACTGAGAAGCAGGAATGATGATTGGATCTGGAGACGGCGGTGGAGCTTCTTTGTCTGCTGGTCGTTCGTCCTCTGAGATGGTGGTGTGTGGTCTGGGAAAGAATATAGAAAGATTTATGAAGTGGAGGCGTGAATGGCGTTTCGTGTGACCAGGGGGAATGCACGCGTTAACATCGGTCACGTGAACCTCTAGAATGGTACCAGAAGGGAATACATCTTGGATGGGAAAAGAAGAGGAGAGTGGGGAAGGAATCAAAGGGACAAACGGTCCTGAGGAGATTGATCGGGTGCGAGAGTGAGAAGCAGCGTTGAACGACGTGCGGAAAGGAGAAGTCGGAGGAGTGGCAGTGGAAGTACGTTGCGCGTCGGAAGAGCAGAAGGAGGGAGAGGAAGCGAGTGGGGAGCTGAGTGAACACGACTCCTTGGAGAAGGTGGAACAGACAAAGTCGTAGGATCTCCACAGCTAGTCATCATCTCGAAATACCGTCAGTTTACAGTCTCATTGACCACATTTTATTCAACTCACAAGAAGGAACGACGGTATTCCTGCCTACTATGGAGACTAGCAAATTTGGACGCGTTGCAAGTCAGAGTCAACCTTCGCAAAGGAACACAGCCACATGATCACCCCGACGTTAGTAAGCATTAATACCTTGCGTCAACTTGAAGACTAGTACTCTCTCGCGAGAGAAGAAAGTGTCTGAGAATGACTGGTTGGGGGTCATCTTAACCTTTGGTCAAGTGCTGATGTTTTTGAATAGATTGCTTACAAGTCTTGTACATGAACCGCCGACAAATCTGGTCATCCACTCTTCGAGGTGAAAGATTTTAGTCGTTCGACACCGTGCGACCTGTACGTCCAAGCGTTTTCGGTGTACGAGGACTCGATTTCGGAGAGCCGAACACAGAGTGTGTTGTTGAAGCCGCATCAGGCAACGGCAGTGCTAGATTTCCGTGCCTGTAAGCCGTTTTGCACGGTACCTGAAGTGTTTGAGGTGGACAAAACCCTCCTCCACTTCGTGGGAGTCGGGGAACAACGACTCCGAAACGTAGATTCAGATATATCGTATAGAGCAGACGTAGTCGTAACTAGTAGCATACTGAATTGACGGTTCACAACGTGGAGTACAAGGTCACAACGACTGCAACTTGAACCTCGATGAATCTATGTAAACCATCAGGTCCAACTCAAGTTAACTTGAAGAAACAATCAAAGACGAAGGGAGGGTGTGAGTGCCGACATAAAATAAATGGAGAAATGTGTCACGCAAGATAATGATAGGATTGGGATGCCGGTCGATATGCTTTCCCAAGGATGATGTATTGAGCCGATTTATTGAACCACTATATGAATTACGGGGCGAACGGGGACCAAACAAGCCAGGCCTCCCGCGATTAAGAACAAGCAGGGTTCGACGGACGGTAGAGCTGCAAGATAAAGAAGAGATTAGCTCCAACGGACTCCCCAGCAGCGGATACCAAACACCGCCAAACTCACCCTGCCATGTAACCCCATGAAAACGGTGTCTAGGTTCTAGGATTGATTCGGGAGGAGATGAGGGAACAGGGTCTCTGTTAGGAGAGCGGCGGGTGCATCAAGCGGGACAGTCCTGTTGATAAATATCCTCAGGTGAAGGTGGGGGGCCTCGGGAGGTGGTGGAAACGGAGGTGCCGTCGGTGGTTGTCTGTGATAAATGTAGGCCGACAAACAGGAAAGTCAGAACAGAAAGGCAAAGGGCCTGGTTTTGTCAGACCGTGGTCGGACAATTGGTTGCACAGCGCTTCGTCTTGCCCTGTGGCTACCATCAGTGCCTCGTTTTCTTCTACAATCCGTGATTGCCGTTCGTTGTCCAGATCATTATCCTGAGTTCGCCCACGAGAGCCGCAATTTTAGCTCACCGCTCTTCGTCGAGACAAGCGCGTTCTTGTTTACGTTACGTTGCGAGCAACTCTCTCAGATGCCTCCACGGTCTTGCTTCCGCCACTCTACGCTCTTCATTATCAAGAAAATATGTTCCCTGTTGTTCTCATTGTCATGAAATTCCTTTTTCCCGTCTGTCCTCGGCTGCCCTGCGCGTCCTGTACGAGACTCTTCAAATGATGTTCAGCTTCACACAACCGTTCTTGGCCCCTTTCGTAATGTCGGAAATGTGGGACCCCACACCTACGAGGGTAACAGTCATCTGGGGGCGTCGGTGAATACGAGGGATGGCGGTGCTCATCTGGTGCATCTTCCATTGATTCGGTTGGCTCCCGGCCAAGTTCCCGATGGGTCGATCTCCCATAATCGAGGGTTCGCGCTTGAGTTCCTGGCTTCGAGGAGAGGCTGAATCGCCCATAGCGGAGGGCCATGGCCGGCCTCGAGGGGAAGGAGAATGTCGTTCTCCCATCCCGGAGGCAGACGGGAAATGGCAATGGATCCCTTGCCTACGTCCCCCATGTTCAGTAAGCGTATGATAGAGTTCTTTGTGACTTCCTGGAGGATGTGAGAAGGTCCGATCTACGAAACGAATTTACTGTCAGCACATGTGTGAGGCTCGCCGCCTAACCGAATGATAGTAGGACGAACGGGAGAAGAAGGCGGGCCGGGGTGGGCGCTGGGTGTAACCCCTTCAGTTTCCGGTCTTTTGAGTGGTTCTGCTTTCAGATGGTGCAGGATGTCGAACGCCGGGGTCACGTTCTTCTGTTTCGGTGGGACGGTCGGAACGGTCACTAAGACGGCGCCTTACAGAACAGCGGCCTGGATCATCTGGAGAATAGTCCTCCGGGCGATACCTACCTCGCTCATGACGGCTAGATCTATATCTTGGATCATCGCGATAGCGGTCCCTGTCATCTGGTCATCTGGTGAATAGTAGTCGCCGTCGGAGTGATATGTCATGTTCACCGGGGACCGCGGTGCGCAAACGACACGCAAGTCGACAACCGCCACGTTGGTCACTAGTATAGACCAGCACGACGCTAGGGACAAAAGAGAAAAG
>JBBPPQ010000047.1:0-32406 GCA_038092035.1 Leccinum disarticulatum
AGGCACGGCCCCGCAGCTCATGCGTGGAACAGGAACGGTTCGAGCAGCACGCACTACAAATGATGTAACAGAGGAAGGTTAGATGGGAAGACCGAAAATCATAGACGATACACGCACTCGTCGGGTCATGTCATCGATAATTTGCCAATACTAATATTCTTCCCACGTGGCCAGGTTGCCTGAAATACTATGCATATTCCAGATTTATTTATCTATTCAAGCTCCGATACTTCTTGTCGACTCTTTCAACCCATGTTGTCCCCGCCGTCAAGTCCACCGTATCACGACAGTGATAACCGTTTCGATCTCATGTCTGAGATCGAATCGATGGACATCGTTTCAACGACATCGGACCCGCACTTATCGGCAGTTGACATTGACACTCAGGGCCTGATTCTCCATCCGGATGCGTCTCGTCCAGTTACCCTCCACGGAATTACCGGTGAGTATTTTCCTCATTTTCTGCATACTATCGACTGAACAATTCATGCGTAGCTAACTTACAATCCATTTTCCACAACACCGCATCGGGGTGGGACCTGATCACACGCGATTACACCCCCCTGATCGCGCAACGCGTCGTATCAAACCGGATCTCCCTCCACGACCTGGTCGTTAACCGGCTTCGACTTCGTCCAACGACGGTAAGGCTTCTTCTCATTGAGATAGCGCAACGACATGCAACAATGGGACTACCTAGTAAGTAAAGCCATCCTCATCTCGATCTCGGCATTTATTTGTCACGGTGTAGCGCCACATATTCCCGAGTCGGACGAAGCGCTAACTCAACACCCATTTGCGCTGTTCGCCGTTCAAACAGTGAGCACTCCGTCCATTTCGACTAACTGTTCCCTATTAACTCGTCAAAAGATGCAAGGTGCCGCTTTCTCGTATTTATCCCTTGTTTGGGATGCCGTGAACAGCCTGCTGTCGTCAACGGACCCAGTGCTCTCTGGTAACTTCATCTTCGCGCTCGTCAGCCAACCCAATTACACCCCCAACATGTCGAAGAACATCGTATCTGTAAATACTAGATGGGATGTTAATTACGGATACCCCTTCTGGCACCTGCCAGAAGCCGCGGAGACCAGAGACCATCGTACACTGTTTCTTGAGCCAGCCGTCCATCGCATTTTACACCAGCTGCTGGTGCACTCTGATTCAGGACACTGTATTACCACCTATGAGATACACAACGACCCCAACGACCCTTCACGATTTATTCAATCTCACTCGATATTCCACAACATTGTTGAAAAGGTTGCGTTCGCCCTTTCATGGGTAACGTTTTTTTTATTTATCGTTGGGGTTGTTGATTAGTCACTGATACTTCCTTAGGTTGTCGTGCAGATGCGGGACCGCAGCAACCCGAGCTACTCGTTTGATAGTAACACGATCCTGACGACGGATCGTGTGCAGTCGGTCATGGTGGAGCACATACTCATTTGCGGATTTTTTTACGATATCATCAACAACGGTGGCCATGATGATGAGCGCTATGAACCATTGCTTCGCTTTTTCAGGCTGCTTATGACACCAAGCTAGATCTCTGTACAAGTTAGCATAGCTTTACTTTTCAACTACGTGTGCGTAGTACTACTGTCCAGTACTCTCTCGTCGTTCTCCCACCATTTGGTAGTTACACTATCCAAATGGTTAAGCCGTTCGTCCTCCTCGCGTAGATGTTCGCTCGGATGTGTGGCGAATAACTTCTCGTCGAAATCTCGTAACAACCTTATACTGTATCTTCCTCGACTTCGTGAGAGCGCGACGTATGCATTGAATGGCGTGAGCTCGCCTGACGGCGGTGTGCCTATGTCCACAATCACTTTCTCAATCGTTTGGCCTTGTGAACGTTAGTCCGTGAACGCGTAAGCAGCCGTGAGAGGGTGTTGTTGACGCGTGACCGTTTTTTCCCTTCCTCGATGCATGATTCTAAATGTTCTCTACATTGGAACGAGTGGTAAGACCCCCTTCTTCAAGACCCTCCGGTTTCTTCGCCTTGGTTCGATGCAACTTGATCGACACGTATACCCGTACCCGTACCTGTACCCGTGCGCGGGTTGCTTCGTCGTCGTGTCGTCACATTGAGGGGCATGCGTCGTTCCGTCGTCGCACCGTTCGTGGTGTCGTCGCGTAGCACCTAGGTTTTCGGACGGGGACGGGTCAGCATCAGCATCTGCAGACCCACATACCCGTGACGTGCGTGCCAGCCTGAGTGCACGGCGTGTTGTCACGATGTCCGTCGTTATCGCCTCACCGTGTCGGACGCGCCGTCGATCGGAGTCGTCGTGTTGTCATCGCGTCGTCGTCCGTCCGTGTCGCCAGTGGGCATTGTGTTGTTGATGTTGATGTTGTGTTGTGTTGCCGTGCGTTGTCGAGTCGTCGAGTTGACAGGTTGCGGGTGAGGGTGTCGTTGTCGTTGTCGTTGTCGTTGTGCGAGGAGCGTCTGTGCGGTCACTGTGGTCACGTGTGGTGTGTGCGTGTCGTCGTCGGCGTTGTGCGTGAGGGTGCGTGCATGCTGTCCTCGTCGTTGACGTCGCGGGTGAGGCCGGTGAGGGTGCGTGTGTGCCAGTGCGTGAGTCGTCATCGTCGTCGTTCGCGTCACGCAGGACCCTCGAGTGAACCCGCGCGCGGGTACGGGTACGGATCAGCGCTCGTATACCCGTGCGATTCCCTAGTGGCACCCATTCTGGTCGTCGTGTTGCCATGTCGTCGCCCAGCGACCTCTGGGCATCGGTGTATGCATGCAGGAAATCGTCATCGTCATCAAGTCGAGTCGAGTCTCGTTGTTGTCGGCATCCGACCCCGGGCTGTTGCGGTGTCGTACCGTTTCCTGTCCGCAGCGGAGGGGTAACGTGAATACGCGTCAACGGGGAAAGAGAAACGGGAAAAAAAAAGCTGCGGAAGGGATAAACATACTAGAAAATTCTCAATGCCAATCAATGAGACCATGTTGCGTCGATGCGTCGTGGCACGCCGCCCTCTGAGTCAGTCGTTGCAAGCGAAATCAATTTGGAGATGCGGGAGGCGCTGGCGGAGTCCCGGGCATCGCCGATGCAACGACCCGGCGTGTAAAAAAAAAGATCAGTGAGTGCGTTTTGTCACAAAGCTTCAAGTTACACTATCCAAATGGTTCAACCTTTCATCGGGCCTCGCGTAGATGAGTTCGCTCGGATGTGCCAGACTGTCCGTAAAGTCTGATGGTTCGAGTTGTGGTTACAGTACTGTAATGCATTGACTTTTCAAGTTCACACTCAACCAGACAAACAAGGTTTCTGCCAGCGACGCGCGGCGCTACCCAAGTTATATATGTACTTCAAGTTTCATTACCGTAATGCATTGACTTTTCAAGCTCACGCTCAACCAGACAAACAAGGTTTCTGCACACTGATCATAACGACTTGAGTAGCGCCGGGCGTCGCCGGCGCTACTCAAGTCGTTATCAGTGTGTGAAATTTTCCTCGGATCTTGTCACATGACATGGATGAATAATACGTACGCACTGCGTCAGCGTTTAC
Source organism: Leccinum disarticulatum (assembly GCA_038092035.1). Classification (NCBI taxonomy): domain Eukaryota; kingdom Fungi; phylum Basidiomycota; class Agaricomycetes; order Boletales; family Boletaceae; genus Leccinum; species Leccinum disarticulatum. The sequence goes on from JBBPPQ010000047.1 coordinate 3,522, forward strand.
ACCCGCCAACGCCTTGGAGCCAAGAAATGTCAAACGCCCCTACTACTGTGAATCCGTCCTTTAAACGCCACGGCCCATCCTTACCGTCGCCCTCGAGCGACTATGGAGTCCAAGAGATGTCCAAATCTCTTCCACGCCCGCCCGGCAATATAGATATTCTTCTGCGTGGCGATCTGGATCCTAGCAAGTACACAAAGATTGCTGATGCTGCAGACTATATCAAAGCTGTAGATTTATCTTTAAGGATGCTGGTGGGGGCTGATCTACACTTGCAGCTGTGATACTATGTCTTACATCAGTTGGCAGCGATTTCCGGTCAACACATCCCCTCCTCCAGAAGCTCTAAAGCGCATGTATACACAATCATTGAAGAAGAAGAATGCAATGGCTGCATATCTAGCAGATGCTGAAGAGCAGTGCCAGGACTGCGAGGGTGCTTTGCGTCAAATTCTCGGCGAAGCGGAGGTTCAGAAAATTATCCAAGCACATGTCGACGTCGAAGAAGCAGGTACTATGAGGGGACAGTACCTGACCACCGTTACTCGTGTAAGGATGCGCGATTTCAGTCTGAACAGAGGAGGTGGAAGAAAGTGTATGACATGATAATCAACATGGTGAGTTCGTAATTTGATTGAGACCGCTAGTTTTCAGCACAATGAACTTGTGTTAGTAATTTTGAGTGCAGGTGAACCATTATTGGACAGACTTTATAATATTTTCATTTCATTTTTCACTCGAACCAAACCGTTTTTGAAGTTGACGTGTTACAGGTCTCTACTACTAGATGTATCGATTTTTGACTGTTTCGTTAGCCATTGTTTCCCTCGCGACCATCATGACTTATTTGCATATCTGACCTCTGTACATAGCACTCCTCATGAGAGGTGGGGGTAAATGTACTCTGAGCGGCAGGCTTATACTTGGTGTTGTTTTCAAATAATATTTGTTGCAGTCGGATGATATGTTGTCGAGAAATCATGGCCCGGGCGACATTGTTAGTTTTGCATCAATGAACTTACTGCAACTTGGTAACTCGTTTTCAACACGCCTGCCACTGTCTCATTGATTGGGCATCCGACCTTCAGTGAGTACATCTATTAAATAGCGTAACCGCCGGCTGTACCAATTACGCACACTCAGGCTGGCAGCCGCATCGCACCGCTTTCGATCAGGATCGGCGACTCGGAGGCGGGAGCGGCGTGACATCGACGGTTCTTGCTGCACTACACAGACGCTTGCGGCATCGCAGTGTGCTCAGTGCTCACCTCAGCATGGAGGGAACTCGATAGGTCCCAACACATGAAGGAGTGTGGAGCTTGGACAAGGCCAAGTCGTTTTATGGGGAATGATGCTCTTCGACATCGTGCAATGTTTTTAACTCCCCCTTTTTTGACATGTTAAAAACTTTTTTTGAACATGTACATTACTCGACGCCCTACTAGTAGTAGTAAAATACCTGTCAAAAACCTGTCGAAAACTCATGACATGGTTAGTAGTCTCACGTTCGGAGCGCAACGGGCATGATGCCTTCAAGTAGTTCTCGTCCCAGGCCAGCCAGCCCGGCCCGGGGCATCGTACAATCCTTACGTCGATTGCGCACGGCATTGACTCTCCTTCCCGAATCAATCCCATTGTCCTCTGAGAACTTTCCACAATATAATCGTCGAGGATTTTTTTACGATCCACCTTCCGACGTCCAAAGAAGGATGCCAACGTCCATGAGCTCGTTTGATAAAGGCCAGTAATTAAGTACATGGAATCATGACCAGCGGAAAGACACCAACGACGTGCATGCTTTATGGCAAGATCACGAAACTCGTTCAATTTCCGTTGGTCCTGAAGGTCACAGAGTTTTGCACCTGATGGCAGGATGAGTATAGCACCCTTCTCATCGGTTGCAATGAAAATGTAGATCCCACTGAACAAGACCTATGATATTGTCAAGGTTAGAATATGACCTATTGACAACATGTACCTCTCTCGACTTATATCCTGGTTGACGCCAGCAAGGAATGAGTGTTTGGGGAGGATAGCAGTAGCGTTTTTGCGCATCAGGTGGTTGGAATCGCCTTGAATTGGTCGGAATGCGATGGGCAACGTATGTTGCAGAGGACGTGCCAGTGGAATGCCATGGCCGCTGTCGTCAAACATGTCCAACATTTGGCATAACTTGTTTTCGCTCAACTTTTATTTGGTGATGTTTGTCACCAGGGTTCAGGGTTTGCGCTATCTAATCTTTGTCTTTTCTATCCCTCTCTCATTCATACCATCACCGTGCTCAGCGTGTTCCGATGGGCCGATAGTTTCGATAGATCCTAACATTAGTAGATATATTAATGTCGTGTTTTAGCAATTTTTGTGATGCAGCTCTGAGCGTCGTTCATTTGGAGTGTACACGTACTGAAGAGTGGTTATTCCCACACTTGTAACTTGTCCCACTGCCGTGACTGCCCAGGCCTCATCGATTGTTCAGACTCACTTGAATCGCTTCAAGGTTTCAAAGTTTCAACGCCCAGTGCTCAACGTTGCAATGTTCAACCACGGATACACTAGGACGTGTGGACACTGTATCTATCTAAGTATTATGCTCCGGAGCTGCACATTGGCAGCCTGTCCACCCCACGTGCCTTTTCGTCCGTTGTCGGAAGCATGTAGCGGCCGTTACAAACAGGCGACAACAACAACCGAACCTAGTAGGTCCGCGAATCCAACTCAACTACCGAAATCGAAAAGCCTCGGAGGAAAACGGCCCCAATGATTGAATGGTCCAGTATCCTGGTGAAACAGTTTGGTGGTCTAGTGTCACTGCAGACTCACGATGATTCCAGGAAGGAATCGTGCACCAAACCTCTCCAAGATTGAGGCCCTGAAACTTCAAATCGGTGCCAGTGTGATCCCAGTACCTTCAAATACAAGTCCATCATGGGTCTCGACCTCTTGGCAGCGCCACCGAGATCTTCCACCACGACTGTGGGATACAAAACATGTGTATAGTCTAAGGCGTGCACCATTCAATTCAATTGTTGAATCGCCGAGGTTCTCCGAGTCAACAAGGCGTAACCTCCAGTTTCAAGGTGAGTCACATCCGGCACTGCCTAATATAACTTATAAGAGACATGCCACATTTTCGTGCATCGGTAGACCACCATCATGCCGCTCTCAGACACGCAACGCAATGCGCTAGCAAGAGTACGTGAAATAGTTCGCGTACAATTGTATATCCCCATGGGACCTTCGAGTCCGAGTCCGTGGAAGAGCGTGCGCGACGCCTAGCTCCAGAGATCCTCCCACCGGATGTCACGGTGGACATCGAGATCGCCCCTCCGTCCCTTTACTCGCATCCCATCTTGCAGAGCACCGCGGTGTTGAAGACTCCGGAGCGTATTCCCATCTACATCTATTCCCTCAGCAATAGCATGACCAATGCTAACTCGGACTCGGGCTGGATCCGCAGAACCTGAAAGATATCGCCAATACCCGCGTCATCTTTTTCATCCACGGCGGAGACAATGTCACCGGCCACCCCACGATCGCATTCTTTACCCAATATTACGTCCACTTACTCCGTGCGGTCGCCTCGCAGTCCGAGTCGGAAGGAGCAGCCCAGTGTGTGCTCATCGCGCCGAGCTACCGCCTCGCTACGGTCCCAGAAAACGTCTTTCCCGCAGCGCTGCAGGACATCGTGGCTGCCTACGACTACGTCCTCGGAAAGGGGTACAAGGCATCCAACGTTGTGATCGCTGGCGACAGCGCAGGGGGTAACCATGGTCAGTACCTGAACGCCAATCGAACGTTGCACAGGGTATTGATGTTGACCCTCATTCGCACAGCCGTCATGTTGACCCACCTCATCCTGCAGTCCGGAAGACCACCCATGGTGTCGTCGCCATCGTGCCGGGCTCGATCCAGACGAATGACCTCCTGAGCGACTACGCCTAGACCCTCACCGACCGCGATATCATTGATCTGCCCATACTCGAGCATATGTGGACCACGTACGTCGGCGAGTCTGGCGTTGCACGCACGGATCCACTCGTCTCTGGGTCCTTTTTGCCCTTTACCCTCGATTGGCCCAAGACGCTTATCCTGGTCGGCGACGGGGACCTACTGATCGACGCCTCCCGCGAGCTGAAGAAGCGCCTTGCGGCACTCGGGAGGCCTGTTGAACTCATCGGATGCGATGAGCGTCCGCATGGGTGGTGGGGCCTGCCCAAAATCTTTCCAGAGGATATCCGGGATTCTGCGGAGAGGATCGCCCAGTTGGTTCTAGAGTGATAATCAAGTCAGCGACCCAGTGTAGCCCCATCATCTCAAGCAGACGTATCATACTATCGGATCTCTCGTGGAAGCAATCTCGCTCCTGGTGGCTACTGGCTAGTGGACGCTACAGACTGTTCGCTGAGCATCTCGACATCGCCTTCACACCACACGGTAGCAAGACATTATATGTTCAAAATGGAATCCTCTACTTGAACTTTGAGGTTTTGCGATGATGCAGATGCTGCAGCATTTTGAAGAAAAAGTTAGCTGGTACTAACAAACATGTGATTCTACCGGTAATGTCTCAATATCGAGTCAGGATGGATGACTGGTCAGACCGGTCACCAGTGGCGGCGACATCCAACTACGGAAAGCCGCCTGGACCGTGACGGCGATGTGTTAGGATCCTGATTCAGATCAAAGATAAGAAAAGGCTAAAGGCGCGCGTGCAAAATACTGATGGGCCTGTCAAACTCGTCGAATACGACGAGCGTCCGCAAGAGGTTATCCGGGATTTTGCGGAGTGGCGCGTCTGCCTATCTCCACTTCAGATCAGACCTTGATTTTATGATCAGATGATGATCAAGTATATAAGGTGCATGACGCCCCATTTATGTTCACTAACACAACCACCATCATGCCTCTGACAGATGCTCAACGCAACGCCGTGTCATTCATGCGAGCCAGTGTCAATGGAATAGGCATGTCTACCTAAGGTACCGTCGAGTCCTTCGAGCGGCGCGCGCGGCAACCAGCGCCGGGGACCCTCCCAATTGATATCACAGTTTGCATCGAGATCGCCCCTCCTTCCCCCAAGCCAGACCCCATTCTTGAGGGCACCGGCGCGTTGAAGACGCCGGAGCGCGTCCCGCTGTACTTTTATTCCCTCAGCAGCGGTGAGGGCCAGTGCCAACTCAGGCTCGGACCCACAGGACTCGGAAGAAAACACCCGCGTCATCTTCTGGATGCATGGCGGAGGCAACGTCACTGGCCACCCCACCGAGCAACAGTTCATTCAATATTACGGTGACCTGCTTCGTGCTGTTGCCGCACAGTCTGGGAGCAAATCCACATGTGTGCTGATCGCACCGAGCTACCGCCTTGCCACGGGACCTGAGCAGTGAGAATACATTTCCCGCAGCGCTCCAAGACATCTTGGCTGCGTACGACTATGTTCTCAGCAAGGGATATAAAGCCTCCAACATCATAGTCGCGGGCGACAGCGCCGGGGGTAACCACGGTCAGTGCCTTACAGTAATGCCCGTTGACCCACCCACCTCATTCAATATTTCGCACAGCCGTCGTAATGACCCACCTCATCCTGCAGTCCGGCAAACCTTGCCCTCAGGGCGTTGTTGCCGTCGCGCCCTCATCCATCGTAGATCCAGACCTCATAAGTGACTATGCTAAACAACAAGCAGAACACGACATCACATCATCGATTTCTCCCTGGGCGACAAGATGACGAAGGTTTACATCGGCGAGTCTGGCATTTACCCGCGGATCCGCTCATCTTGGGAGCCCTTTTGCCCTTCTCGGCCGATTGGCCCAAGACGCTCGTCCTGATCGGCGACGCGGACCTGCTGATCGATTCTGCCCGCGAGCTGAAGAAGCGCATCGGTGCAGTCGGGAGGCCGGTTGAACTCGTTTGATATAAGTACCTCGTTTCCGGGCGAGTCGGGGACTTTCAGTACTATGCACCGGATCCTGAAAAGGTCGAGCTCCATGGTACATCAGCAAACCTACATTTTTTCTGACATCAGTGATAACACCTGACTGAAGTTACCCGACTGCCTACCTGATGGCAGTTCCCCATGTTATCAGTTCATAAGCTTCTCAGTCAGTGCAATCATACTAGAAAACAATGATCTCAGTGAATCAGTCAGTCAGTCAGTTCAATGCACATCCAGTCCAGTCAAGTAATCATTGGGTCAGTAGTTCTGTTATGTCAGGTTGTTCAATTTAGTCAGCTCAATCATCCCATTCACTTAACCAGTCTGTCAGTCAGCTCAGTTTGGTCACATCACCACTTCATCATTTACTCAGTCTCTCAGACACTCACATAATAACTATATCAGCATTTCAGTCAGTAAATCACTTCAATTCTGTGAGATAATCACTTCATTCAATATTCTTTAGTTTCTCAGAGTGTTCATGACACTGATATCAGTCATACAACCATTGTTCTCAGTATGGTAGTGCAGCAGTCAATTCATGCTAATCATACGATCCAGTCACGTTATGTTGTCACTCTTAGTACACGCCGACGAGCCTGGCAATGCGGTCATTGTCGTCACGTTGTCGTCGCATGGTGCTGCCGCAGCACGCCACACCGTCATATCGTTGTCGCGCCGTGCCACATCCGAGTCGTCGCATCTTGGCATGCCAACGAGCCAGTTGTCGTGTTGCGGTGCCACGTCGCGTTGACGAACTCGACGGCGGCGTCATTCCGAGTCGTCGTCGATACGATATGGGTTATCATTACAAAATGTGTATTACTAAGCATAACGATACGATGAGTCATTGATCGTCACGTTGTGGTGTTGGATCACGTCCTGGTTGCCACGTCGTGTCGTCGTTGTCGACACGGGTAGTACTAGAGACGGTGATGGGGAGTGTGCCAGTGTGTGTGTGGCGGAAACGCACCATCATCGTGACATCGTCGCCATCCATCACCCTTGTTCTCGTCTCGCGTCGAGTCGTCGTCGAGTGTGTCATACTCACTCTGGGGGCGTGGCGGGGTCTGGCAGAGTGGGTGAGAGAGGCGGGGAGAAAAAGGTTACGGAAAGAGAGTGGGTGAGTGGCAGAGACGCACCGTCGTCACCGTCCGTCCTCGTCCTCGTGTCGCCGTCATCGCCTCGCCTCGTCGTTGTCGACGTCGTGGGGGGAGGAAGGGACATGAATGGGGGCATTTCGTCGCCGTCGCCGTGTCGGGAGAGGGAGGGAGCGCCGTCGTCGTTGGTGTGGCGTCGTGACACATCGATACCGTCGAGGGAAAAGGAGGTGTCGCGGATTGAAAAAACTTGTTCGCGAAATCGACCACATAGGCTAGACGAGAACGGACCAGTTAGAGCAGAGAATTCAATACATTCAAACCGTCTTACCTCTTGTTCCAGAGCTCATCGGACTGCTCAAAGTGTCTTGCCAAGGGCGGAAACATAGTCCTTGTGATGTAAGGTGAGCTGGGGGAGAGAACCGGTGAATGAGTACTGAGTGGCGGCGGGAACACACCATCGTCACGTTCGTCGTCGACTCATCCTCGTTTCCTTACCCTCGTCAGACGTTGTCGTCACGTCGCGGGTTGGCGGCATGCGTTGTCGTCAGGTCTTCGCGATGTGGGGGTGCGCTGGCGTAGAGATGGCCCGGGGTGAGTCAGTACTTAGTCATGTTTCGAAAATGTCGCTGCATCATGTCCGGAGACGTCACCCCTTCGATAGATTGCGATAGAGGTACGAAGCCGAGGACGAGGGGGAGGTGATGGTATCAATGGAGGATGTGATGAGCCCTACGAGCGAGACGATGAATTTCGGGGCGACCAGGCTGTGTGACGGTAGCCGTGTCATTTTTCCCGCCGTTGCATCGTTCGTCATCCCGCCATTGTCGTCGTGCTGCGTCCGCCATGCCACCGCCGTCATCTTGTCACGGTGTCGTTGCAACACCCCCGAGACCGTGTCGCCGTTCGTTGTGGTGTCGTCGCGTCGTCGAATTCGGCTTCGTCATTGTCGCCGTTGCCGTTGCAACGCGGCTGCCATGTCAGTGTCGCCCCACTCGGGGCCCGCGCTGCCGGCCTCAGCTCGTTTCAGGCGGGGGCTCGTGGGCGTTGTTGTTTGGGCACAGCCTTGGTTTGGTTGCCGCTTGGCGCCTTAGGTTGATGGACGGGGGTGCGGGGTGTATGCTGGTGGTTCGTTTGAAGGCGCCGATGTGGCGTTCAAATTGCACAAAAAGTCGAGGACACCTGGGAATTGACTTCAGTGCGCGCCGCTCATTGTGTTGTTCCCATCGGAAGGTCCTTGATGCGGCGAGAAGGCGACGACGGGCCAAGTTTGTTCGGGAAGGGGGTAAGTTGAGGGCGAGGCCAGGGCAAGGGCGGGAACGACGCGGGGGCGCGTACAAGCTGGATGAGGGCGGGTAAGGTGAGGCAAGGGGTCACGATGTGCATGCGCGTGCACGCCGGGATGCATGGGCAAGATGGGTAGTGAGGGGGCATGATAGCGTGTCCATAAGGACGTGCACTCACATTGAGAGAAGGCGATCAACTCTTCACCTGTGGAGATGGAGGAGATGCGGAGGTTCTTGTGCTGTGCGCCGTCCTCGAGCTTGGCTGAGTGGGGTGAAATAAAGATAAAATCGATTATCACACGGTGTGATTAACACGAGGCTGCGATGAGATCGGTTGTGTACGTACCATGGCGCTCCCAGGTGGAAATATAGGTTCCGCGGGGGGAGAACTGGAGCTCGATGATCTTAGGGATCCTCAGTTCCTGCAATAGTTATGCATCTGCCTGAAAGATGCGAACGCATTAATACGTCAACGGAGATCGAAGAAACGAGGCGAGGCCAGACACGAGGCGGTACGCACACTGTTGGCAGGCCATAGGCAAACAGCCTTCCATCGTTGCTGTAGTGATAGGTGCGAGTTGGGACGTCGGGGGCTACCAAACCAGAGACGGGGACGTAATCTGGCGTCCCCTCTGTCTCCCTCGTCCTCGTGCTCCGGCTCCGTCGCGTCGTTGCCGTCACGTTGTAGTCTACTACGTCGTCAGTTGAGTTGGCAGGCTTCGTACACCTCCAATGCTTTCCAGTTGTTGTCTACGCATCCGTCAGTCCACACACGACCAGACTCGAAACAGCTCGACGCACCCGGATCAGGCTTCGTCACACACTGCAAGTGGATCTCCGCCCCCTTCAACCCTCTCACGAGATTCGTCAAGACGCCATACCGCATCAAAGACGCCAACAACACGCGCGACGCGTCCCTGCGACACAAATACGCCGGCGAATCGAGCAGCATAAACACCACCGTCTTTTACACCACCGTCCCATCGATCGTGCCCACCAGCAGCTCCATCGTGTTCTTCATCACGGATAACCCATCCAACGGACTACGTATGCACGTGTGCAGGCATCGGCGATGATCGCGTAGACCCAAACCCACTGCGGCTGTCCGCCAGCGACAACGATAGCTCGTCCCTCGAGCCGAGCGCAGACACCGACAACGCCATCGACCGCTTTCCAAACGTATCGACCACAGAAGAGGTTTCCACGTCCGGGTTCAAGTCGGCTGCAAAATCCGTCAGTCCACACACACGACGAGACTTGAAACGGCTCGACACACCCGGATCAGGCTTCAACACACACTGCAAGTGCATCTCCGCCTCCTTCAACCGCCTCAAAAATTCGTCAGGACGCCATACTACAACGACGCCAATAACACGCGCGAGGCGTCCCCGCGACACAGATGCTCCAGCGAATCAGGCAGCATGAACGCCGCCGTCTTCCACACCTCCGTCCCATCGATTGCGTCCCGTGATATCGTGCCCACCAACAGCTCCATCGCGTTCTTCATTATGGATAACGTGCCCGCTTCCAACGCAGACGACGTGTGCACACGTGTAGGCATCGGCGACCGCGTAGACCCACCGCGGCTCTCCACGAGTGACAATGATAGCTCGTCCCTCGAGCCAAGCGCAGACACGGCAACGCCATTGATCGCTTCCCAAACGCGTGAAGAGAAGGAGGTTAGATAGTTGATCAGGAAAGCATACAGGCCGCCACGTACCAGCTCCGAACGATTATTGTCCAAAAGGCACTCGAGCAGGCTCCGAAGAAGTCCAAACAGGCACTCGGTAGGCAACGAACCGGCGTCGACGTCGCCCCTGGCAGACGAAGCACAACTTGATGTGGTCGCTCCTCGCAATTTCGTGGTCGTAGATAGAATGGCCTCGGAAAGCAAGACGGCCGTCCCTTGTTGAACGTTGGAGCGCACGATCCCAGGTAACACGTGCAGCAGGTTGAATAACGCGTTTTCTCGTCGATCATGCCGCAGTCGGTGGAAACATTTCGTGAGCGTCATGTCCAGCAGTCGACGCCACGCCTCGTAGCCGGTCGCAACCGTATGCATCACTTGCCGTCTGTGGTTCTCGATCGCACAGCTCTCCAGAATATAGCCCGTCTCCGTGTTGAGCTTGTCAGCCTGAGCCGTCGTCGTGATACAACCTTGCGAATGCAGCGGCATGCGGTTGTGAGGAGCGACAACAACGCCAACTGATCAACCTCCTCGCACCCCCGTCGACTTAATATATGTGGTGAGCGACTTGAGATAAGGGTGAGCGTACAAAAGGGCGTTACCTGGTGATGAAGGGGGAACGAGGGCGAGGAGGGACATGCTCACCACCGTCATCAGGTCGTCGCCATCGCGTTCGGCCGCGATTTGTCGCTGCCGCTGTCGTTGTAGTCAGGGAGTCGGGGCGTCGTCGGGGCGTCAGCTGTAGCAAGGGGTGAGCAAGGGGGCGAGGTCGAGGAGGGTCGCACTCACTGGCACCACCGCTAATGTTGCCGGGGACGGCTAGACGTCCTCTGACATGCCCGGCAAGCCAACTCCCAGAGTGTACGAGGGATGGAGCGAGCGGTGACTTAGCGTTAAACCTTAAATGTTGAGTGCGCAACGAACGTGCCGTAGGATTCGATGCAGAGTCGTCGAGCACGAGAAAGCGATGCGGCATGATACTACTACTACTTGTAAGTAAGAGGACAGCGGCGGCGGGACTCTTAGTCAGCAAAAGCCTCAGGAGCCTTGACTCGATGTTTCAGGCGACAAACAGTTCCAGCCTGAGCCTGAGTAGTATATGAGACTCTCGCTACTCGTTTAGTATTCCGTCCAGAAATTCGACGTCTTTAGCCTTTCGTAGTTGTTTACTCCGTGTGCCTACTCTGAGTACGACTAGTAGACTCTACTCCTCCGAGTCGCAGTCACTTACTACTAACTTGAAGTTTTCTTTCGCGCCTCAAATTCACTGGCACGGATTGCCGCTACAATGGAATCATCGTTTAAGGCCGGCTTCAGAGTCTCGTCGAGTGGGGCCACCACCCTTGTGTGACGTCTATCAGAAGCAGTCGTCGGTATAAATGATTGTGTCCGTGCACACGGGGATCGGTCGTCTACCGCGATCTTGAACGCATCCGAGCGCACTTCGATGTAGTTGTTCAGGAGTGACATGAGCAGCGCCAGTGGCCATATCGTTGACCACGGCGTGACGTACCCGAACTGGGTCACCATTTCGCTATAGTCGTCAAAAGTGTCATAGTAATCGGGAAGGGATAGTACTTCGCTTCGTATGGTCTCCAGAAACTCGCACTCCTCCCATGTCCGCACATCAGCGTGAGCTTGTCCGACTGGTTCGTCATCAAAAGCAACGCGCTTCTTCTTTCCGATTCCTTTCCGATTCCCGTTCCTGAACCCTTTGCCCGCACGAAATGATCTGACAGCCCGCATTATAAACGGCAAACCAATCTCTTGAGCGTTGTCCACCACTTGATTGGTAACTGTGAACGTGAATATTTGCTCTTGTAACCTCGAAGGGTTCAGCTTGAGGCGTGCACTAACAGCATCCGCTTCGAATAGACTTCCTGATGTCATACTCTTTACACCACTGGCAGACCCCACTGGCACTGGCAGTCTCGACCGATACTCGTCCACACCGATATATGCCCCGCACACCCGTCGCTTTCCCTCGAACGCAGACCATTCATACAGCACCCGGTGGTTGTCTACACTCAGGACAGTGCCAGGAGTCAGTTGCACCCAGTACTCAGAGTCGGCACTCGTCAATAGCCCGTACCATGCCCCGATCGCGTCGTACCTAGCCAACCAGTCAGCCCGCGTTCTAGCTCATACCCCACTGCTTACCAGCACTCGACAAGCCCCGCGTCTAAATGGTCTATCACGCTCTGGTCGTCGTTGTTCCATCGCACTTGCACGAGCTCCCCACTCACAGGATCGTGTCGCAGCGGCGGGTACCCGTTGAGAGGACTTGTACTTACACTGCGTCTCACGGATGAATCCAATCCGTTTCGACAGCTCTTCTGTCGCTTCGGCAGTCGCAGAAACACCAGAAACTAGGCAAAACGAAACGATCCTGCCATCTGGGTCAGCTCCGCGTTCACCGCCTTCCCATATTCATACCCACTATGTTGGATAACCACTTGAACAATCCCTGATCCCTATCGTCCATTGCGTCCGCATACGACACCGTCGGGGGTGATTTGGAAATCTTGTCCCCCCATTTCAACGCCTTCCTAAGATCCCCGTCAGACGCTCGCGCCACGTTGAGGACAGGGAACCACAAACTCGCTGACGCTGGACGATGACCTGACTGGTGGGTCGTATGTATGTGCCTTTAACCAGGGCCACGGATAGAACGAGGAATGATGTTCAGCACCGTATGCGGGCCCTACATCTATCACTTTGTGAGACTGTCTCGCCGCAGTCGTATCAAGGGGACACACAGGTTCCAGGCCCTCGGCCGAAGCCTGCACGTGATGTGGTTTGATATTCCGAGACATGATACGGTGAGACATACAATCAAGACCAGTAGACCAGTTCTGGAGCGTCCACAACGACCTAACCAGTGAAGACTCAGACACCAAGGGGTGGGTGCGTTCGTGGGTTGAGCCTATGATGGACCAACGTCAGATACATGCCGTGCGCTTCCAACGGAACGGGAGACGGCGCTAAAATCATTCACGGGAACACGGATAAGCGCAACGAGACCATCAAATACGAATGCGTAAAGAATCGGGAGAAGGAAGAACGCACCTCGCCAACCAGGACAAGATCGAGAATACCGTCACAATTCCATCTGATCTCGAATTCGTGCCCATTTCCCGGTTTTATGTCCACGTCCGCGTCTGCATCGCTTCAGGTTACATCGTCAAGTCCGCATGTTTGCCAACGGACACCGTACCGAGGGACTCATCAAGACTAAAAGTCCTCGCCGCGTCGGAAGTCGCGGCACGAATAACCTAAAGTAATTCTAAGAGAAGCTCGCAGACGTGAAAGGAGAAAGTGAGATTGACCTCGTAATTTTTCAGTCCTCCAGCTTTGGCAAACGCCATTTCCTGATAATACATGAGTCCAAGAGGCGGCTCTCCATGGACTCCAATGTAAGCAGACAGCCCACGATGAACCATCTTGGTAACCGACAAAGAGACGTTAAATACCGCGATTGCTATCAACAAGAGTTAGCACTGGGATTAAATCACAAACTCATGATGCAGCCTGAGACGCACAGTTTGCGAGTCGGCTTATGGATCATGCGACAGCGCTATATTAACACTTACTTTGGATCATTGGGGATATCCTCGTTCGCCCAGAGCAACTGCTCCCCCATCGGTCCTCCATAGTCAACGATATGCGTCGGTGTCGATCTAGTTCCACCCAGCGAATAGAGAGTAAGGATATCATGGTAGAGCACCCGGGCCGATGCAGGAATGTTATGTTATGCTCGACGGTCGTCATCCCTGGATTGGGAGTTCAGAGCCACGATTAAAGAAGATCGAGCACGAGCTTACCGCCGTCCTCAATGTATGTTTCCCAGTCGAGATTCATACCCTGGCATGTAACTCGTCAGTCGAATTTTCACACCCATGGGATAGCTACTCACACCCGCAGGCCGTGTTCATCTAAGATCTTACGCGCTTGCAGCAACAAGCGCTGCCTACTACTAGACGCCCTCGCTGGCAGGTTATAATTCTTATAGGACCAACTAGCTGGTCCACCCTCGGCTTTAATGCGGGTAATGGCTTCCTTTGCTTCCTGGATCGTCGCAATAACGAGATGGTAGGAATAATCGGATGCGCCATAAATAATTTGACCTGTGTGGAAATTCCTAGGGCCAGATATCATTACACTGCAGGAAAAAAGCTGCTCACTTCCTAGCAAACCACCATGGGAGAGAAGGTAGTAGTCCTTTGTGATCGGGTTTCCAACACCTCGATCAGCAACGAGGCCTGCTGGGGAGTTCCCAGACCTGTCGGCGTCTTGACTGCGAAGGTGACTTATGGTTTTGATGCAGGACAAACGCTAGGCAACTCTCTTTGGTGGGGAAGAACCGAACGTGGTGCCTGAAAAGACAAGTATGATACGTTCAGGTGCCTCGGAAGCACACCTCAGTAAACTGACCGCTTCCCAACAACGATAAATGTATTAGTTGGCTTTGGCGACGGAACATTTCTGAGTTTCCACATCTCATCGAGGAAACGATCAACTGAGCTCGCTGGCAGACGGAAAGGTACTCACTCTGATGTCCTGGATTTCTTTTTGAGCGACTTTGGTGTATTCGGCCTCCGACAAACCGTCGCGGAAAAACATCATGATCCTCGTGGGGGCCCGGGCCGCCCTATTTTCCTTCCCGAAATCGTTAAGTGCTCTCTAACAGACGAATCAGGGATTTCCGTCAAAAGTAAGATGGTGTGCAGATACACCCACTCGCATCATCAACTGCAATTGATCAATCGACTCCAAACATGGGGGTTGGATAGTCGTGTAGAAATTGTACTTCATTGCCTGCATATCGTACGAAGCCACGAGCGAGGCAATAGAGGCCTGCCAGTGATCAGCTACGCCAGGCGACGCATGGCCAACATCAGCGCCTGCTTTCAGTCAACTGATATTGCTACCGAAAAGGTCGAAAACAGAAAAGTCACCCATGATCATGAAGGGCCGTTTGGAAAGATTCATTAGTACGTCAGCGAATGGCACCGAATTGACACCGCCCAGTTTTGCATTGATCCTTCGGGTATAAAACGATCAACGAGGTTTGTTAGAGAAAGTCGATACTTACTTCATTGCCAGGTTGTTGCAATATTGATCCGTGCACTTGGAAATTTTGTCGACACACGCTGGATAAAGTCAAGGGGACGAAAACGACTAATTGTAGAGTTCGGACTCACAACACATTGGGTGACAACCTAGAAAGAAGTTCATATTTTTGTAGTCTGTGAGACATCGAACCACTTACCCCTTCCAGAACATCCCCATAACGCTTTACCTGATATCGGACTTCTGGAGCAGACAGCGGAAGGATAACCAAGAGCAAGTCAGGCGGAGCGTTGTGTGCAGCGCTGGCTTGTCTGGCAGCTTGGATCAATTCCTGAATTTGTAAAATGTGAGGCACAACAACGTGATCCTAACACGGTGGATTACCATCCATCCGTGATGGAGACCATAGAGTTGTTCATACCACGCAACGCTTACGGGATATGCTAGATAATTGAAGCGCCGCAGTCATCCCATCCATCTAGTTGGTATTGGTCGCGGAATGTGAGGGGTTCGATTGGGTCATATTAAACAGCAACTATGGTGACGAAGTCCAGGCGTGAATTATATCCTTGTCTGAACACATGAGGATGTGTTCTAACACCCGACCGACGGCTTGGTTACCTTTGCCATATATAACAGGGAGGGTGACACCAAAGAATTCAAACAACGAGTATGCGGCGATGTCTTCTTCGGGTGAGGGTGGTGTCTCGTGCGTCGCGCTGACGGGGGACGCGGACGCTCGCAACAGTGGGAATAATCACCACCTGGACTGGTTTCTGAAGTCGTCGTCGACCACAGAGGTCAAGAAATGATTCAAGAGGCTTGCGGTCCGTTCGCCAGGTTCCCCCGACCTCTCCCTGATTTTCCCTGCAGAAAGCGGAAAAGGCACACGACGAGCGCATGGACAGTCCAACGTCGCATCAAGCAAGCTGGTAGATCACAACATGTCCCCACTTTGTCAATTACCCCGATCCCTTTCCATCGCCGCTCGCTCTCTGTCGGCCGCCTCCTTCGCTCGCCTCTCCCTCTCCGACTCCTGGGACTGCGACGCATGCGAATTTGAGAGCTTGGACGCTGAAGAGACCTTGCGGTCGCGCTCAACGTGCGTCGTGGACGAGGAGATGCGCGAGGCAGAACTCGAGACCGTGTGTTCGCGCTCGTACTCTCGCGTGATACGCTCCGAGTGTATAGACTGTTGATGGTCATGCAAGTGCGAGTGCGAGTGGGCGTGGGGTGGCGGCGGCGGTGGTGATTGTGGCTGCGGTGGCGGTGGCGGTGGCTGAGGCGACTGCACCTGAGACTGGTGATGAGATTGCGATCCAGCATGGGATACCGATTGCTAGGACGAGGATATGGATCGACTGTGGCTGACCGCGTCCATGAACACCGCATCGAGTCGACCTGAAAAAGACCCCTGACCGTGTGGAATCTTGACCCCGGAGCCGACAGAATCTTCAAAGTGCGTGCGGGAGGGCGCAACCGATGCTAGGCGGGACGGGCTCGCGACACGGAGCGAGAGGAGCCAAAGTCGTCTTCGGAGTGGGTATCGGGTTCGTCTTCGTCGGCACGGTGACCACTTTCACTGTACACGATGAACGGAGGGCCACTGTTGAGAAGAGAGGGTCAGTACAACGAGAACGGCCGCGTGGCGAGGGAACGGGGGCTCACTACTTGGTCACGCCCTGTGATGAAATGAACGATCAATTGGAAATGCGGCGTCGTCGAATAGAGTGAACGTTATCGTTCCATTTGATGCGTGCCTTGAACTCTGTCAGGCCGAAATGGACCTCGACGCTGAAGATGATGGTCCAGTAGGTCTTGCCGTTCCGACCCGACTTGGGCTCGGCGCTGCCGCTGAGCGGTGAGAGATCCGCGCGGACAACATAGAGGGTGGAGTATTCCTCTGAAAAGGATGACGTTAGCTGTGAAAGACAGACATCATTCATCACCATGAAGCCGAAGGATCCACAGAGAGATCGTATCGCCGCCGCGATAACACCATATCTCCCCCTCGAACACGGACAGGGTGGATAGGCTCGTCAGTTCGGTGCAATATTCGCGTGTGAAGACGATGGATTCCTTCACTTTCCACCCTGTGGCGGCGGACGATAATGAATAGGAGGACGGAAGAGGGGTCAGAATGGAAGGCCGTACTCTTGCAAGAATGCAATCAAACGCGTCAGGGAGAAGCTTCGGCCTGGAAGGGAGCTCGCAGTCTCTCCTTTCGAGGAACGTGTTCGGGATCATTAGGATCGAACTCGCGCAGGTATTCCACGCCATACATGATGCATGAACTTTGACACGCCGAGACGTGGTGATCATAGTAAAAGCCAAGGGCTCCGTCCGCTCCGTACTGGGGGTTTGTGAGCTGAGAAGCCAGAGAGGGGGGAAAGTAACCAACCCCGTAAGCTTGAGAGATCCACCGTGTATCCCCACAGAGGAACTGGTTGAACTGGTTATTAGGGAGAAGGGAGACATACCGTTTGGTATATCACCTGGCTCGAGGATGGTGGAGCTTGGTAGGGAAAATAATTTCCGTTTTGGAAGAGTCCATTTTCTCGGAGCCATTAAAAAGTGTCAATGATCCTGCCATCCTGCGTAAATCTATCTTCAAGGAACACATCGATCGCAGATAAGTTCTAACTTAGTACATGTAACTCATCCAGATGCCATGGCCCCGTCTAGGACGCCCATTGACAAGGGCAAAAACGCCAACGCGCTCAAGGACTCCCGGAAGCAAGCCTGAGAGCGGCTCGATCGCAAAAAACGCAGGGCAAACGATTTCTCGTCGGCAACGGCGGCTTTGCAAGAGACTCTCTATGGTACGACAAGATTTGCGGATGTCCTGCCGCTCAACCCATCCCCTTCGACCGACCCTCTGCTGCCTCTCAACCCTCAAACACAGGTTCGTTTAATTTTCTCTTCCCCGTCTCATCATCTATGATGTCCTCATTTCCGTTAATTAATCGCCGTTATCCGTTCTAACACATTGACCCCCAGGGACCTCGATCGAGCTCTCCAACCTCAAAGTTCCATATCTCCTTCCCATCCAAACCTTCCCAAACCCCTGCCCTGGTATCGCAGCCAACGTACCCATAGTCGTATCTAGTCCAATCGACTGTTCTCCTTCTTCGCTCATATTCTCGGAGATCCCTATCTCGTGTACTTTTTCTTCCCTCTGTCCAGGGTCCACAGCAGAGTCGGATCATTCCCGCCTCCCCGACAATGGCGAAAACCGTCGCGGTCGCAGGAGCATATCTGGTGGTAGTCGACGCAGGATGGGGTCATCGCTATCGAGGGTCGGATTCCGTTCCCCCTCCAACATCCGTCGTTCCGTAGTGAGCTCTCTCGGCTTGCCCAGCACACTCTCTTCTGCAAATCTCCCTCCTTCTCCAACCCTCCAGGCACCGAGGACCGCGATCAGCCCCACCATACACAATATAGGAAGCATTAGCAGGGAGGCAAGGGACATTGCAGATGCCGAAAGTCGCAGATTGAGTGAACTCGCCTTTCTGGATTGTTGCGCATCTCTCGAAGGGCAGAGCGGAAGTTCATATGTTGCTTTCCAGATGTAGTCACCGTCTGTTCGTTGGCCGTTAGCTGTAGCATTCCGTGATGTGGCTCGCATTGCAATGCGCAGCTCAATTGAGATCGATATACGCTACTTGTCGTAATCTACCAAGACCGTCAGTCACCTCGCAGCCTCGGAATGTCGTTCATCCCGGTCTGAAGTGTCTCCCTCGCCACTCCGCTCGTCCACTTGGTCAATCCCTCTTCTCCTCTAAACGGTTTCGAGAGGAAAAAATATCAGTCCAAGACCCGGGTGCTCGATTTCGGTAGCCTTGGCAAAGATCTCCTCGACCGACCCCCGATTGCGCGACGTTTGCTCGTCAGCGGAGTCCGTCAGTGCGGGCGACAAGGTCTGACTTCCTACGAATATTTGTATGAATAGTTTCTTTAAAAAAAGTCTGAGATTGTGGCTTGAGGATGGTGAAGTCGACGGGCTGTATGAGCGTGGATGGGTATAAAGGCCTCGGGAACAAGTGGACTCAAACCTCACCTTTAGAATCGTGACGGCGCAATAGGTCTTGGCGATTTACCACCCATATACCTTGGCGACGTTTTTCATGCGCGACGACGACATAGTCTTGAGCTCCAACCGCCCGTCGTCGCCGTCCTTGACGTTTTCAAGGACCTCTGCGCCCCCCACACTCGTCTCGCCCAGGTCCCGAAGAATGATGTCCCATAGGCAGAACCGGAGCGTGATCCTATACGCGTGCGACGGTGCTGGCGGACGAGGGCATAGTGCGGCACATACGACTTTTCCTAGAAAATGCAGCGACGAGCGAGATGGAGGATAGAGACGCACGTTACCACAACGGTTCTAGTGAAGGATGACGCGGACGATCTCACGTTGTTGCACCTGGGACAGGTTAAGCTGTGTCTATCGATCGACGATCACAGGCGTCCAGATAGTCCTGAGAGGGAATCCAAAACGTAAGAACAAAGTTGGGCACCCAGCATAGTGCAAATGGTACTGTGTACGTCGCTGCTCATCAAGATGACAAAGATGATGCTCCGCCGAACAGCGGTGTTCATGCCCTGCTTCCGAGCGAGCTCCACGAGCGTTGTGTTGCCCACGTTTGGTGCGTCTCCAGCCTTGTTCGACTTTTTGAAGACATTACGACGTCTGTATCCTCGCTAGCGTGATGGTATCGGTATTGAAGTGGATCCTCGTCATTCCCACAAAACCAGTCCATTCTTCGTTACCGTTTGATGGGTGAGGGCGAGGGCAATCACGAGAATCACAGCGACAGTAGCATGCAGCAGCGACTACGCAGCGCACACGATCGTGCGCGTTGCGTGATCGCTTCCGCACGCTGGGGGACGGGGACGGGGACGGGGACAGACAGGGCGACAGCGATGGTATCGTCATCTTGGGATGGGAGGGCCCGTCATCAATGTCGTTGTCGTCGTCGCTGTGTCGTTGTGGGACGGAGATGGCTGAGGGTGGCAGACAGGGCGTCATGGTGGGATGGTACCGTTATGAAGCCGAGCTGAAGGGCACGAGCGTGGTCTCGGGAAGGACGGGAGGAAGGACGATGGAAAAGACTTGCGGTGGGAGAAGTAGATGAGCTTTGCAGCGATGGTAGCGAGGGGAAATGCCGATTGCTGACCTCCCTGTTTTTCCATTGAGTCGTTGGGCCGTTGCCCGAAAATGAGCAACCAGGCTGAACACGATGCACAATGTCAGATACCAAAAAGTCCACGAAACGAAAGTGAACGTGTGCGCACGATAGGCATCTACCTCTGACACGCGACATATCATGCTCACAGCTTCGATGACGTCCCCCGGCTCGTGTTCGTATCTGACCCTCCGATGCTTGTCTTCCGCGAGCTCGTCCATCAGCGAATTACTAGTAACGTCCAAGAACGCTTCTGCGTCGTCCTTGAACTTGATTGAGCCGTCAGGTTGCAACGTGGACGACATGTCAACGTCTTTGTCGTCGTTCATCGTGCTGCTGGATTGTGTCTGATGCACCACGTCAGCCGGCTCTGCAAATGGCTCCAACTTGTTCCTAAGACCCCGTTCAGCGAACATCGAGGGAGTCTAAAGGGCACGACTCACCGCGTCCGATGTGGACCCTCCGTTTCGTCCAGGCTCCACGTCCATTCAGGTCCGATGTGACACCACACGTCGCGTTCAGAGCATCCACCCAAGACACCCGCTGATCATCATCATACGACGTCGACGCTCCCGCCTGCTCTCGACCATCAATCACGTAGCGCACAAAAAACAAGCATTGTCTCACGTATCGATGACCGTCTTCCGATAGCGTTCGCGTTCAGAAACAACAATCGCGTTCCTCCATTCATCCATCCGACCGGTGCTGTTGCGCAGCGTCTCCCCTTGAACACTTGCGAGTCTACTAGGCGAAGGTGTCACGACAGAATTCGTTTGTTGGGAACCATGCTTGGTAAGGTCCATCATCTAGATGCACAACCACATGAGACGCTTCCAGAACACGACACCGCACATTCGATTACCTGCTGCTTCTGTGCCGGCAATGCGTGATTTCCCATTCCTACCGACAACCCGAGTTTCGTTACCTGTATGAACACCTTTGGATCGTGACACCCTTGAATCGTCCCCAGGGGAAGACGAGAGACAATCGACGAGTACTTCCGTCAAGCTCTTCGATTTGAACAATTGACGAAACGAGGCGTGTGAACTATAAAGATTCATCAGGTCGCCCAGGATTCGCTCTACAACAAGTCTTGATGGCCCTGCGTCTCGGAAGTGGGACCATCAATCCATACCAACGGCGTGGAACTTACCTTGTATCTGGCTGTCCGAATATGCCAACAACCCTTGGCGTAGTGCTAGCAAGATCACAAAAAGTATCTGAGGACACTTGACAGCCTTTGGAACTGTTCCACTATCACGCCCAGGCTGTAGCAGTAAATCAAGAGCAGCCTCATGAATGGCATCGTTCCAGATAGGCGGTAGCACCTTCCGTAACGTTAGCCAACCGCTGGCCAGCTCAAAGTCCTTTCCAAAGGAAGGAGAGGTGTTCAAACCGATTCCAACGATCGTGAGGACCTGACAAGCGAGAGAGGGAGATGGTTCAGATCCGAGCCATAGCAACACAACGCGTGCAACCGGCAGCGTCTCCGCAAACCTCGTATACACGGACGAGATGCGGAGAAGAGATACGACCGCGTCCAAGACGAGTTGTGCCGTCTCGTGGCTATTGCTGCTAGCGGTACAAGATGTTCGTGGCGAAGACAGAGGTGCAGGATCTACGGAATCACCACGACGAGTGCGTTTCCTGTTACACATGCCAAAACATTGCACTTACCAGAGGAAACGTTCGCGGCTATGTACGACGTGACGGGTTTAATAACATCGTTGGCAGAGAAGTTAGCTTGCATGATGACGCCCAGTGCATTCGCAACGTGGGGAACCATGACCGGAGAATACCATGACGCTTGCAGAGCAAACAGCAGCTTACGCACGAGGTGGCCCGGGAGATTGGATAAGCGAACTTTGGTATTGAATTTCCGGTAACGGCTGGAACGCAGGAGGAAGGCAAAATGTTCAAGATGCGCTCGCTGTATATCGGAGGTCGTCGTAGACCAAAGTTCGAAATTGAGGGCAATAGCAACGTATGCGATCGTGTTCGTGACAGTAGAAGCGCTGGAAAACCAGAAAATAAACACCTATGAGCCAATGAAAGAACAAACACGAAGAGACTGTTACTCTGGGGACCGTAAACTAAGTCCGAGAAACTCGAACAAGATCTCAAACGTCGTCATATTGATGAGCTGACTCTTTTGGTAGAGGATATTGGCAAGAACATCGTAACCAGTTGGCATCATCATCAGAATGGAACACGAACGCGGAGCGCCGTCCGCACCGATTCGTTCCATATCCTCCGAGTTCTGCCAACAATTACGAAGACTAACACACAAGATAGCAATGGTTCGGGACAACTCGTGCGATGTCTTCCACCGTTGAACAGGACGTACAGCAAACGACAGACGAGTGCTCACCTCTGCGAGAGATACCAAAGTAAGCACCAGGTGAGCACCCCCTATACTCCACAGCGAAAGATCTAACGGTCGACACGGAATAGCGACGAGAGGCCCAAAGACAGTGATAGCTCTCGCCTTTTGTTTTTTCGATCCATGACGGTATAATCATCGATGTCCTTGGTGATTACCTTGCACAAAATCGCAGCCTCGTTGATCAGAACGCCATCCCTGATGGCCTTCTTGAGCGACGTTTCCCCCGACTCCGACCCACGAATTGGACAAACGTCCTGTCTTGAAAGTTTCCATCGTATCTTGGGCAGAGATGATGAATGAACCTGAGGAGTTCATCGTCTGGCACTAGTTAGCGACAAGAAGATGCCAATGTGACTCGGAGAACATTCACCTAATGGCTGAGAAAGAAGATAGGCTGAAGCGATGCACCAACGTGAGGCGTTGTCGGGTCTCTTGTCACCCAGGACAAACTCTCCGGCGCACTTCTCGCGGACGCTAGGATAGACCCAATCCAACGTTTCAGTGAGAACCCCATCTATGAATACGCCTAGAAGTAATGTTGAGTGGGAGATCGTTTACTACATGCCCGAACGTACGAACAGAAGATTGAAACGCTCGATGAGGGTGGTAAACGAGGGCAATATGGATCCAGCGAGAAGTCACCACTTGTGTTTTGGACAGCATTGCGAACATCTGACGAGAACAAGGACCTCCGGAGTTGATTCAAATCAGAAACACTTACTGATACGAACGTTCTGCAGGATTGCGCTGAGGTTCTTGCTTTTGCGGATAGCCATCGCCTTCTTGGTAGTAGTGACATCGGGAAAATCAAGCTCAAAGTACAATGACGCCAACTTGAAGACATGCGAGCGAGGCCCTATGAACGGGAAGCGACGTCGAGAACAAAGCACGCACGCTTACTATGCGCCAAAACCTGGTATCGCTTCCAGCTCCTACTAGTAAACTCACGATCTGGCATGTCGTGGCCTGACGTACGAATCAAGAATATGTTAAACCAGCCTTGGATCTCTGTATTGATGAAGTCGTTCAGGACACGAGGACACAAGGAATCGTCTATTCCAAACCTCTATAATGCAGACGAGGAAAAGGGCTAATGCTAGCCACCACATGTCTTTGGTGGGGATGTCAAAAGGGTATGACGCGAGGAACAAACGACGACGCACCAAAAGAAAGCTGGAGACGTGCATGCATAGCCAGATAGTGACCCCACATGATCATTCGTGACCCATCAGTATTGTTGAATGCACGCTCCGCCGCCGACAACTTGTCTTCCGCGTGGAATATCCCAAGCGAATGGTCTTCGTACACGTTCGTAGAACGTACGCTGCACATGCACCTTAGCAACCTTCAGTACCGAGAACCACTCAACCCACCTCATTGCTACAAAGTCTGGGGGAGCCAGTCCGTGTCAGTAACCTTCAAAGCACGACGAAAGTGAATAAGCCAAACAGACGCACTTGACGGCTGGATCCAATGCAGCAACTGGTACGAGGGAAAACCCCGAAGCACGGACGTCAGTGGATTGCAATATTCCAATTGCGAAGGAAGCCTTGGGAGATGTCGGATAGGCTGATGACGGATTGAACTACTGGATGTCCGAGTAGGCTATTTCCGCTGGTTTGTAGGAGAGTTGGAGGGCGTGAGGGTCCAGCCAGAAGGAGCCGAGAGATTATACTGACTGACGCTGCAGCAACCGATGTCAGCTGGCGAGCACAAGACTTGTTGGTGCACGCACGGTATACCACGGGAGAAATAGCGAACAACCTTGTATTTGGTATTGTGCCGGTGCTGGGAGTGTTGAGGATTCGGGCTGCATCAGCGTCGTCACGGTAGTCTTGTTTATGATTCCGTGTGACCTAGTAAGGTCACTACAAGGCTACTACAGTAATAGGTACTAGTACATACAACAATGTGGGACGGTGCACGAGTCGAGTCGGATACTAGATAATAGTACATTCAAAAGGGACACTGACGAGCGACTACAGTTTGACAAGAGCCGCGAGGGATCGCCTTGCCAGGCTACGGTCACGCCACTCTTCGTACCGGTTGTACCCAGTTTCCCAGACAGCAAAAGAAAGGTCGGAAACAACTTGCGGCCATCTCAACTTGAGCTGAGCAGTCCACTCATTGATCTGTGCGACTTCTTCATCGCCTGTATTTTAATGCTAAGCGGCTGGGTCGACAATGTTCCGCGCGATCAGACTTACCGTAGATTCGGCTTCCCGCGATCTTGCCCGCCGACTCGGTCGAGCTTGCGTTCGAGCTCGAGTCCGAGTCCGAGCCATCAAAGCTGGAATCATCGGAGTTCCATCCGTCCCGAGGTGCTTGGTCATGGCCGGCAGGGGTGTCTCGGACTGCTTTGATATATTCCAACCCGATATCCTTAATTCTTCTGGCAAAGGCGTCACAAGCCATGTCAAGCGGCGCTGTATCTAACTGTGGATAGATCATCTGTTGATATTCGTCAGTAAATACTGCTCGATCTCAAAAATAGACATTGTACCCCTTTAGCACAGATTTGCGAGGGCGTCCCCTCATTTCTGACGTCGATCGGTTCTTTGCCAGTCCGAACCCACATTTGCATTTCGACGGCGATGATATTCATCCAAGTGGTTCCATGACGGCGAGCAGTCAAGATCTTCGTGCTTTTCTTGCCGGACATGAACATGTCCAAGGTCCGGATGGGTGTACGTTCATCGATCCTGGACTCACTTGGGGCTGAAAATGCTGGACTCTCCTTGATGATTATTTTTGCGACAGCAAGTAGTTCCGGAAAGCTCGCAATCTGAGATTGAAGCTTCCTCAGCACATCCGCATTGCTTTGCGAGAAGGCACACTCCAAGATGGACAGAGGTTGGATGGATGGGAGAGAGGGTGTCGTTGTCATATATCGGAGGTCGACGAGGATATCCGGGATCGTACAGATCGCATTGCCCTGCAATTCAGTGTTTGTGTGCACATTGATTTTGACCGACCCATCACTTGAACCGAATGCTTCATCGAAAGCTAATTTGAGTTTTGTTACCAGATGGGAGAACGCGGCTTCGTGGACTGCACTCGGCATGAAGGCGGACAACTCGTGGGAAATCGGGTAAAAGGTGATCCTGGCAGAAATATCGTGCCAGTGTCACTCGATGGTGAGAGCTGAAACACAAATTCCCCACCTTGCTGCCGGGCCAAAATACCTAGACTGATTCGGCTCGCTCAATTTCTGCGCGATGTATGCTTTATCGGGCAGGTTGACGTCCGTGAAATGCTATTTACACGTTAGCGTTTTGTGTACAACGATGATCAGCGGCCACTCACCTTGTACGTCCCAGGTTCAAGATCGTTTCGTATGATGTCGATTATGAGGTTACACCTTGCTATATCCTAAGAATGAGTGGATGTAAAATTATGTGGGCGGGGGGGAGGCATGCCTTGGTCGAGCTCGTCGATCTTCAGCTCGGGGGTACGGCCACACGAGACCAAGAGCTTTCTCGTTGACTGTCCAGCACGCTTCAAGTTCTTGTCCAATTTGACGTTGACGATCGCTGGGTCAAGAAGACTGTTCCTCAGATTGGATAGCTTGTTATCCGCAATCGATGGCGACGACCGAGGCTCAGAGGCTGGAGACCAGCTTGATTTCCTGGCTTGAGTCCATCCATTCCCCCTTTGAGAAGGCAGACCAATACCTTCGGAAGGATTGGTTTCGAGTTGAATGCGCAACGCCTCTAAACTGGAACTGTGTTGACGAAAGTAGCCGGGTGGGGAGGACGACATTGACGCTGCGCTTCAAGCTCAAGGAAAAGTCGTGTTGACTTATGTAAGCTTTACGTTTTCGACTATTGTATTTCAAAGGCAGTGCAAAATGTGCAAGAGACGGTTACTAGTACCTTCGCCGTACATAACAGGGAGGATGACACCGAAGATTCCAAAACGGCGGGTGTGCGAGGGTGCGGGTGACAGCGTCGTTAGCTACGTCTGCGATTGTCGAGACCGATGGGAATCCTAGAACAGCGAGGCCAGTGCATCGTACTAGGTGCGTGGGTGAGCGAGGTGAGGACGAGGGGAATCGAGGGTGATACGCACGTCAAGCGATGGTAGGGGGAGGAGATGCGGTGGATGGCAGCATCGTTAGCTGCGTCTGCGATTTTCGAGACCTAGGGGAATCCTTGAACAGCGAGGCCTGCTGCATGGGTGAGCGAGGTGAGAACGAGGGGAATCGAGGTCGATACGCACGTCAAGCGATGGTAAGGGGAGGAGATGCGGTAGATGGCAGCATCGTTAGCTGCGTCTGCGATTTTCGAGATCGAGGGGAACCCTTGAACAACCAGGCCAGAGCATCGTACTAGGTGTATGGGTGAGCGAGAACGAGGGCGATACGCACGTCAAGCGATGGTAGGGGGAGGAGATGCGGTGGATGGTGGCCGACGTGAGGGTGCGGGTGACAGCTCCGTGCGCGGCCAAACGCAAATTCCGGGGTCGTGCGGCAGGGCAACGGGTGGTTCGCCGAGGGGGGGGGTTGGCCTGCGAGTCCGTATACGTATACTTACACACGGCGTACATGTCAACTTCGCCCGTACATAGCACCTCCGCAGGTCCTAGGACCTCTTACTCCGCGACCTGGACTTGCTTCCTCGGTACCGTCGACGCCGGCTATGGGTGTCAGGTACACCGCCGTTTTCTTCGCACTCGCATTCGAGGACGCCGAGTATGATGAGGAACGTGAGCGGGGAGAGTGCGAGGGCATAGTACCGTTACCGACATCGATACCTTCAACCCTGATGGTTCCGCCGCCGATGCCACGACCCAAGTCCGCGAGAAAGGACGATTGATTGATCGAGATGTTGGTGAGGTTGTGATTCGGAGGAGGGAGCGCTGGCGTTGGGTGTACATTGAGCGTGGACCGGCTAATATCCGTTACTAGACGGCCGCACTTCGTCGGCAATTACCTTGTTTATCTGCCTAAGTTACATAAATTGCTTGCTAATTTTCCTCCGAGGGTAGTATAGACATGTCCAAGTCATGGTGATAGCAGCCGTGATTTTCAATCATAATCTTAGCCGCGTACTACAGAGTACATACAGTATTACAGCCCTACACATCCTTTTTCTTTTCCTTTTTCCTTTTTCCTTTTTTTTTCTTTCTGAGTCGATTCAAACATTCGAAGAATTTCACCAAAGGTTTCTTTTGTAAACTACGTAGTCTATACAAAATATAAACTATTATACAATACTGAAGAGGGTGTGGCGGCCGTGTCGTCGTCGTCGCCGTGATCGCGGTACCGCGGTGTCACCGACACCGTGCCGTCTCCCCGTCCTCCTCCTCCTCCTCGTTTCGCCGGGTCGTGGTCGTGGTTGCGGTGCGCGTGTCGCTGGCACCGTCATCCTCGTCGCATCGCCGTCGTCATTGCCGCTGACGCTGTCCCGTCTCCCCGTCCTCCCCTCCTCGTCGTTCGCCCATGCGCGATGTCGTTGTCGCGGTGTCGCTGCCATCTCCCCGTCCTCCCCTTCCTCTCCCCGCCCTCGTCGTCTCCGCCGTGACGCCCTGTCGTCGTCGTTCTCGTAGTCGTTGCTGTTGCAACGTGGCCGTGTCGACGTCGTCGTGGTATCTGGGACCTCGTGTCCTCTTCGTCGTCGCGGTGTTGTCGTGGTCGCGGCACCGCGGTGTTGCTGAGGTCGTACCGGCGTCGTCATCATCGAGGTGTCGCCGACGCTGTGGCATCTCCCTGTTCTCACCGTCCTCGTCATTTCGCCATCGTCGTCGCGAATCCGTGGGCGTGCTAACCTTCGTCTTGCCCCTGCCGTGGCGACGGTGTCGTCGCGTCGTCGTCCGTTCCGGTGCGTTGAGCGCAGACGGAGACGGAGACGGAGACGGAAGTGGGAGACGGAAGTGCTGGTGAGGGAAGTGGGGGCGGGAGACGGAGACGGAAGGGGATTCTGGGATGGGACTTGGAGCACTCGAAACTGGTGTGGGAGGAGGCGCCGTGTCTAACTTGATGAGGGAAGTGGTAGAGCCTTCCCGGTCGAGTTTATTAGAAATAGACCCGGAAATGGATGCAGTATTGAAGACCGTCACAACTTACAAGGAAACAATTTCCATTCACTGCGTCATATGCCTTCACAGACTATCGATCACAAGGCCAAACGATCAAAAATGCAATCATAGATATTGCATTGCCACCGTCCGGAGGAATAACTCCTTTCAACATCTACGTCGCATTGTCTCGATGTCGAGGCAGGAGCAGCATCC